>PVKS010025329.1:0-30002 GCA_004027875.1 Aplodontia rufa
TAAGGGAGGGTAATTGGGGGGGGGCACTCTTGGGGACAGTTGCAATGTCCAGAATATATATACATCTTATACACATTTTATATTGTTTTGTTAAAATCTTGTAAGGTTGCTCAAAAATAAAAAAATTAAAAAAAAAAGAATAAACAAGAAAATTAAACCAACAGAAAAAAAAAATACCAGAGTAACACCATACCACAGATATTTCCTTACTGAATGCACATTAGTTCATTGGTGTAGCTTCTCACAGTCCCAAATATATTAGTGGCTAATGTCCTAACTTTGAGAAGAAACAGAGAAGGGAAGAATATCCAGAAAAAAATCATTTTTCTCTAAGACCTTAATGATAAGATCTATGCAGTTTCTTGTAGACGTAATGACTCCTTGAAAAAGGAATCAGAGAACAATTTCTTTTTCATTCGAAGAGTAGAGCAAAAGAGGTGCCAATTGCTAGTCATTCTTGGTCTGATGTATTTTTAAAATAAAATAATACACTGACTGATTTTGAAAGACAAAATGGTTTTAAATTTGATTACGATATTTTACTATTAGGCATAAAGTAACAAACTGAAAATTAGTAATCAAAATACAACTCTTTTGTGTACTGGCATTGTTATGAGTGTTTTGCCTAAGTGAACCAATTTGATCCTTTCAGTCACTCAATGCATTACATGATTTTTAATGTTTTAGAGAAGAAGAAAATCATGCATCATATGGTTCATTCTTGGCCAAAGTTACACAGCTATGAGGTGGCAAAGCTGGATTCTATGTCCTGGGAGGTTTGCCTTAGCACCCATAGACTCTTCTCCATTGGCTGCTTTCAAGTTAGGAACACTGTTCACGGGTATTAGAACTAGGTTCCAAGAATGAGGTTTGTCTTTCCATTTGAAATATTGTGGACTAAATGTTTGCTTTATTAAAAATCTGATTCTTCTGTTCAAAGATCTTTCCATTCCTTTGCCTTAATTATAAAATGAAATATAGAAACACAGAGAATATTCATCCTATGCCTGAATGATAACAAATATATCTAATTAAACTGCTATTTCAAATAGTAAAATAGGGATATTTCTCAATATGTGATTTTATGACTAAAATTTTCAACTACTCATGTATTTGATTTTATGTATGCTGGATGAATAAGCTCCTATTGAAAGTTCAGAGTTCCCTGAAAATGCAATTAAAAGCATCACTTACAGGTGTTTCTGCTTTTGGCTGTGTAGATTAGTGACTGATAAAGATCAATAGAGCTTTTCTTTCTAATGTGGAAAGCAGATGCCAGTACTGCTAACACATGATATTTTTTAAGTGACTAAGAATTTTATATATTCAAAGGTTTCAAATGATAAACTTATGTGCATATTTTGTGGGAACTGTGAATTGGTTAAATAGTTGAGGGAGAATTTTCAGAAATGAAACTGACAGTATGCTTTAGGTTTTTATTTAAGCATAGTGTGAATTTGAGATTTATCTAAACCAAGCTAGAACGAATAGATGACAAAATTTCTCTTTCCTCCATATCATTAAAGTGATATTCACTTGCATTACTCAAACCATTCTCCAGGGAAAATACAAGAGTATCATGTGATTTCCCACAAAGCTTGGATGCCCTTAAACTGACTGTGTTCAAATGCAGTCTATCGATGTTTAATTAAACATGACCATTAGTTTCAGATTTTATTTTTCATGGACTTCAGAAAATTTATCACTGATAAGATTATTTTAGGAAACTTAAAACCATCTGCAGCCTTGTGGAATTCATTCAGTTCACTTTAAATACATCCTTACTTTTTTTAAAAAAAATGTAATACTATTTATTTAAGTTCAAAAACATTTCAGCATTCTAAACATACAAAAATTAACATAAGGTTGCAAATTGTGTATAAGTACATAAGGTTCTTGAACTTTCATTGATGCAGTGGCTCTTTGCTGACAATGAAGAGTTCTACAGTTTGTTTAAAAATAAAGTTGAAAATCTACTGTGTTTAACAAAAACAAATTCCAAACACTTCTCATGCCAGCTGACCCCCCTTTTACCACAGCTAAGAAAGGCAGCAGAATGCTATGTCACTATATACAAAAACAACACAACCTGAAGCTAAATGGATGCCCACCGCAGTGTCAACAGCTCTGGCCTCACAGTCCACGCCCTGAGCCAGGGCCCCTCCAAAAGGCATCTTCCCCACAGCCTCAACACCAAGCAAGGAGCATCAAGAGTTTGCCTCGGTTGTTTTGTTCTTTTTACAGACTATAGATATGTACAGTTGATAACTCATGATTTCTAGCCAATAATCATATAGTTAACACCACCTTACAAATTTAAAAAAAAATGCAGAAAAAAATGCCAGAAGCATCTTCAAATGCGCTGTCACACCAACCAACAGCAAAATGCACAGAGTGAGGAGAACACGAGAGTGCCTTTTCATGTTAAAAATGTTTGGAAATATGTACAACTTTGAAACTGTTTCAGGGTGCTCTGGACACCCAGGCCCACTTCATGTAAACCACTGACAATTTCTAGAGCACTTTGAGAGACTACAATATGATCGTGATCGAATTCTGTAATTGAACCTAATGAAGGTAATATAGACACATCTCCAGTTAGAGAGGCATCAATCACAGCGCTCCCCTACTCTAAGTTATTCACAAGGAGACAGATAAACAGTTTTTTTATTCCTCCTCCTCCTCCTCCTCCTCTTCTTCCTCCTTGTCTTCTTCATCTTCCTCTTCCACCTTTTTCCGGGCAAGTTTAGCAGGCCCTTGCTGCCATCAAACTTCCCTTTAGACTGACTCAAAAAATAAAAGGGCCTGGGAATGTAGCTCAGACACTAAGTGTCCCTATGTTCAGTTCTTGGTACAAAAAAAAAAAAAAAGAAAAAGAAAAAAGAAAGAAAGAAAAGAAAATGATGTGTTTCTAGTAATGAAACATAGCCATTTTAATTGAGCACTTTAAAAGACTGCGCCAATCCAAACACCAGAAAATGTAATTGATTTAAGAGATAATTTATGTATTCTTTTAGAAATGTATACATGTATTGTGTGTATGCTTAAACATATCCATAGTATTCTGTGTTAGAAATATTTCCTATTATAGATTTTTACCAGAATTTTTCTATCGAGTTAAGGCCAAATTTCTTTTGAAATGTCAAAGATCGAGAACTTTGAAAAAAGTTTGAAAAGGTTTGAAAAATGTTGCCAAAACTCAAACCAGGAAAATGAAGATATACTAGATCTATATAATGAAATATTATTCTGTGTACATCAATATGAATTGATTTAAGCCCAAAGGAAGTTGAACTACAAAATCATTAAGTGGAAAGAAAAATGAGTTGTAGAAGATAATTATTTAACTTTTATAAACCTCAGATAAAATAAAAACTAAGCTGTGTTTTATTTAGCAATTCACAAATATATGTTGAAATCATTTTTTGGAAAAGGAGAAAAGAAGGAAGGTAGGCAAAAAAATCTGGGTAATGCACCCATGGGTAGGTAAGGGCTGAGGCTGAGGGGAAGGTAATGGAAGTAATCTAGGATTTAAGTTAATGGCAGGATCATAAGAGTTTCATCTTTATGCTTCATAGTTTACATATGCATCTATTATTCTGGATGCAATAAATACTGCATAACATAAAAAGGTAGACGACACTAATTTTCTGCCAGTTTGTCATTTTCTTTGCCTCAGAAGAAACTAGTGAAGTGGAAACTAGTTAAGTGCTTGCTGAGTCCACACTAGAGCAAATAATAGCCTTACTGATTTTTTTGAAGGCTGAAATCATCCTGTTTTAAAGCTGCATATTTTAATTGTCACTCTTTTCTTTTTCAGTTCAATGGGAGAACCACCTCAGACTAAATTAAATTATATAAGAGAAAAGTTAAATTTACCAGATTTTTGTGAAGTTCACTCACTACCTGTCAGGTGGTACAGGTGCTACAAAAGTCCCAGAGTAAGACAAATTTCTATTCTTTGGGACTGTGAAGCTCAGTATGGACAAGAGGATAAAATGAGTCTATTATTTTAATTAGTACAGATTTTAAAATCACAAAATGTTAGGGAAATTTAAATGAAATCTTTGGCAGTAATCAATCCCTTAATATTTTATAAGAAATTGAATAAAACAAAGCATCATGTAAAGACTTACATAGACAAGATTGAGGGGTTCTTTTGTTAATTTTCAACCCTCTCTTTGATTTATTCCATAAGATTTTATATTACTCCATACATACAATTTCTTTTGAAGATATTGAGATGTTAAGGCAAGTATATCAATTCCATGAAATAACTGTGATGTAGTTTATTCAAAAGGAATCTTTATGTTTACGCAAAAGACCTTTGATCTGGATGACATAATTTATTTATTTTCTTTAAAGAGAGAGAGAATGTATTGATTATTTGTTTTTCATCTGTTTTTGTTTTTTCCTCCACTTAGTTGTGTTTGTTTTTCTGGGGACCTTGTGCATGCCAGGCAAGTGGACCATGGCTGAGTCACCTCTCCAGCCCCAACATAATTTATTTGTATTTAACAAATCCTTCTCCTTCTCTAGGAATCAGTTTGGCATGTTGAAAAAAAATGTACAAGGGACTAGAGCAGTGGCTCAGTGGTTTAAGTACTTGCCTGGCATGCTGGAGGACGTGGGTTCACACCCCAGCATCATGGATACAACTCATGACTATGTGTTGGAGAAACAAAGTCCACATGAAAAAAATAAATAAAATTGATTTTTTTAAATTGATTTTTTTCTTTCTCTTTCTCTCTTGCCCTCTCCCTCTCTCTCTTTTCCTCTCTTCCTCTCTCTTGCTTAAAAAATAGGAAAAAATGTTCAAAATTTGGAGAGGTTGTATTTGAATTCTACATTTTTACATGTTTTAATCCATTTCTATGGATTTAGATAAATTATCCACTCAACCACTCTAAGCCTCAATTTCTCCATTTACAAAATGGAATTGGTAATATTGTTCAGATAGAACTGGAGGACTAAATTTTATGATGAATACAAAACACCTATCAGCCTGACCATGGTAGATTTTATACATATATACCTGGGGTAGGATTAGGTAATATTCAAGACTATTTAAAAATAAGGTCTGCAGCATATATAAATTGGAATTTTTTCTTCAATCTACCAATTATTAATTTCCTAATGGTAGAACATTGTATGTGCTCAGTGAGTGGATTTCTAAATGAATTAACCATTAAGATCTGAGAACCAAAGTTGTTTGAAAACTTTCTAATTCAACTACTAGAAAATAACTTAAAGAAAATGAATATTTATCTTCCTGTTTCCAACTGAAATCTTAGAAGCAAATTACAGAAATGCAAAGAAGTCTACCCAGTTTCCGTGGTCTGGGAGGGGAATATGCACGGACAGGAAATAATCCAAGTAGAAGAGAAGTGTCTGGGAAACTTTCCATCTGCTTCTGAGTTAGATATTAATGTTGGCTTTGTTAGTTAGTTTGACATCCTGCCTGTAAATTCCAAAACATCAAGGGTATTTATAATCAAATAGAAGGCAACACATGCATTCCAAATAATATTTGGAGTAGCTGTGATTTGGTATTTTTTGTTCTATTGCTTTTCTCTCTTCATATGAATCACTAAGTTTACTGTAGAAATGTCATCACTGTGTGCACAGTGCAAAGAGTGTAGTTTACGTTTCAGTTTCTTTCCTCAATCATTCTTTCCAATCCCTTCCAAAAAAAATAAATAAAACTGTTGTGGAATATTTGAATTTGTATAGATTTTTGCTACTTAAATAAATGCATTTGAATCTCTTTCAAGAACATATTTAGTTATATTTAGCAGGTTAAATATTTTGTAATTTTAAAAATTGTAATGTACATGTAATTCCTCTAAAATGAGCATCTCAATTTAAAGAACATACAGGTAGATATTTCAATGGCATTAAAGTGGGTTTCAGTTATGATATCTCAAGTAGACTCTATACCCACAACCTAGAAGTCAGAATCTGTATGTCCAGTTTGAATGGTAGTAAAGGAAGGAGTGAAGCATTTGGTCCTATCAAATATCTTCTTTAAGGAGCTTAGCTGTGTGCATGTGTGTACACAAAATGTACTATTGCTACATATCCTTCAGAGCAGCTAAATCTCTGCTCTTTGAATCTGTTTTGTAGGAGTAAGTAAAGGCTCAGTTCATGACTAAGTCATACTATACAAAAGGTTGGAGCTGTTTTTCTATTCTCTTGAACACTTTAATTGAATTTCAGATATTAAATATTCTTTCTCTGTAATGAAAACAGGGAATTGTATCCGGGCTTATATGACTCCTTTGAGCTTCAGAGTTTGTTTTTTAACTGATTAAGTAGCAAGGTTTCAATCTGTGAATATTTTGATGAAATTGACAAAGTGGAAATAATAATCTAATGCTTATTATATAATTTATTATGTTAATAATATTAATGAATATTATCACCGATCATTCACCTTTTGTTTTTCTCAAAGGGAAAAATACTGAGACCATAAATATTTATTTCAAAGATATCATAAATGATGTAATTTCTGTTCAAGTCTTTAGAGGTATTCCATAAATGGAATGATGGGACATAATGGATTAAGCCTATACTAACTTCTGTAAATTATTCACCATGGTCTAGCAAAATATTTAGATGTTGATCCATAATCTATAGATTGTCAAAAATTAACTTTTAAAACTTTTATCAGGACATTAATTGTATTAATGTTATATTTTATTAAGCATCTTACATAGGAGAAAGCTTGTACATATATTTAGGCTTCTTGCAGTTAAGAGGAAGGAAATATTTATTTAGCTCTTCTTTAGATTCCAAATATAATTATGAGAGATGAGCTGTTCAGTAGAACACATAGCATTTGTTGCATGGTCTAATAACTTATTGCTCAAAATGTGTTTCAAGGACCAACAGCATGGATATTTTCTTCTACGTTGTTAGAAATGCAGATTCTCCAGTTTTGCTTTTGATGTACTGAATCAGAACCTGTTTTTAAGAAAACCTCCAAGTAATTCAAACATGTAATGAAGTTTGAAAAACACTAGTCTAATAGATACCCATAAGTCTCATGGTACAAACTGTCATTAATTCTGCCTAATAGAGTCTCAGAAGTCTGTGTAATGGTGGAAGTATAATTAATAACAATATTAACTTTTCTATACTCAGAAGTTGTACTACAAACAATTAAGTTACTTATTATGGGATATGTATAATTACTTTTTAAAAATGATAGAATGTGCAATAAAATGTATTCATTTATTCAAAATTGAATATTGGTAAAATCTGCAAAGACAGAAAATAAATTATATGAACATCAATAGTATCTACATGATAGTCCATAATTATTCCACATATGAAAACCAAACTTAAAGCAAGGTACATCTTTCCATGGAGTATTTTAGCCAAAATTCAAAGGTAAACTCTATCTGAACAATTGATGAAGCATTGCGTGCAAGGAGAGATTGAAAGACTTGATGCAGGTGGGTTAGGGTTAAGGTTAGACAGTGTTGAAATTGTATCTCGTTTTACCTAATTTTATCACTATGGAAATAGAATTAGTTTGTTTTATATAGAAGTAAGAGAAGTTGTGCACATGAATAGAGAAGTGAACATGGCTAATACTCGTGGGCTGTTAACGTTTCTGTGACTTCATACAGCTTTTGGCATGATAGTTTTTTCTCAGGCTTTACGGGAAAAGTGGGTTCTGCCATGGGTGGAGCCGGGAAGACTATGTTGAGAGAATGCATCAGAGTGAGTGTGATAACACAGTCCCAGGCTTCTGGTGGTCATGGCTGAAAATTTTTTGTAGCACTTCCAATCTTATCATCTTCAAATACATTTTTTCTTTAGTGGTTAATAATAAAATGCAGAAAGTCGTGTATTTCCTTATGGAAGCAATCAAACTAATACACTAATCTAAGACATGTAGACTTGTTTTGAATAAGCAATGCAGCAATCCTATCACTTATAGTAGGATGAAAGTGGCAGAAATGGAATAGTGGGAAATTTCAGTGGAATAAGATCATAACATTAAATTATGCCTCTGACAAAGATATGCATTGTGGAAATGTTTAAAGTGATGATCACATAATTTTTTTCAGTTTTTTTAAAAGAATAAAATAAGGTTGCTCTTTTGTGTAGGTTCATAGAAACATTAAAATTCTGAGATGATAAGTATAATTTTTAAGACATCTTTCAATCTTCTGTTCCTGAGAAGGGTGGAATGGAGAATGTTTCCTTAATGGTACAGTAATCCCTAAAAGTTTAAATAACCTGAAAGGAAACTGCCTATATATTGTGCACTTTTCATTTACATGAATATAGCTATAATAAAATATACTTAGACTCAGAAATTTGGCTGTCTTCCCAGGAAAAGGCAAGTATATAAAAATTGAATTTACTCCTCTGTTAAGCATGCTGACCTCCTTAACCACAGCCATGTAGGTGTGTCTGTGCATTTTAGCAATAACGTAGCATCCTTTTATTATGTCTGGTAAAACAATCTGTTTTGACTCTGGCAATTGAGTGTATGCACTCTTTTTTTTTTTTTTTTTTAACAAATTGAGTAAACACACATGTCACCATATGAGCAATAGTTCCTATCTCTTCTGGAGTACATTTTCAGTCTCCTGTCCTTTCTTATTGAATACCCTTACCTTCATCATTTTTATTTTTAGTTAACATCTGAAAATTTAATAGGACATGTTGTTATACTAAATGCCGGACTTTGAGGGAGGATATGAAAATATAGAAGAAAGCTGGTATGTTGTGGAAGAAGGAGGGCAGGAGAAAAACCTAACTCTGAGCTTGGAAATCAAGCTTCCATTTACTGGCTGAGAAACTTCACAGAAGTTGTTTACCTTAAATCTCAGTTTTCATGTCTAAGAAGGGAGGCTAAGTGTTAATAGAATTAAATTGTGGTGTCTGAAAAGGGATTTTTTTTTTTTAAGAGACAAACAACTTTATTTAGTTTTTCACATGGCCTTAGTTGCTCCAACACTCAGTTGTGTACGTGGTGCTGGGGTTTGAACCTGGGTCCTCATGCTTGCCAGGCAAGTGCCAAAACCACTGAGCCACCACTCCAGCCCCAAAAAGGTATCTTTATAGATGATCAAGAAATTATTTTATTTTACTGGTATAAAAGATATAAAAGAAAATTTTGAGAAAAAATTTTCACTTTGACTAAAATATTAGGGTATTTGTCTCGTACAGGAAATCCATAATTGCAAAATAAGTCTCCAGCTGTAAATGTTGCACATTAAAGCAAGAAGATTCATTTGCTTTCATCAGGCATTGTATAAGTGGGAAAACATATTTTTGACTTTTAAACCTCTACTTTAATTAGAGTAGACCTTCTGAGTAGACTTTGGGTAATATTTTCTCATTTTCTATGAGGTGATCATATCAACAGCTGTGATTTTACTCATTATCTTTTGGTTCCTCAAGCAACATTTCAAATTCTTTATTCTATCTTTGAAAAAGGCTTATCAACAGGCTGAAGATGTTTTTAAAGATATGTGTATGAAGAGAGTAAAATGCTGATCTTATTGTCATAATGCGTTTTGACAATTTTTTTTTGCATAGTACTCAACCTTAGGAATTAAATCCATTGTACCTGTCATTCACTATAAATTTATGTGAACATCTAAGCCTCAGCCTTTTCATCTTGAAGCTAATCTTCTTTAAACATGAAAATAATTTTATTCCTCACGAATAAAGCTATTGTGAGTGTTTTCAGCCCCCAAGTGTTTTTGAATTATTAAGATTGTAAAATGAAGCATTTATTGAAATGTGTCTTATTGTTAAGAAAAAAAATGCTGGCAGTAAAGTTAAAAAAGTGCTATGGCAAGTGTTTGTTTAATTGTAGATAGAAAGAAAAAGTCACTGTTAATGTACGACAGCTTTTAATGACACTTCTGTGTGTGATAAAAGCAAAAAGTACTTTCATTAGTTAGAAAGATGGAAATGGCTTTGGGTCCTACTTACATAAGAGCATTACTTTCTCCTGTACTCTGTTTGAACTTCTAGCATATATAATTTTCTTTTGTTAAACATGTAATCTGTCAGCTAATCAGCCAAGATTTATTACACACCTTTTATGCAGTGTATATTGTGCTAGTTGTTATGCAGAATAAAAAGATTTAAGACAAGGTAAGTGGCTTCCCATCATATTGGAGAGGCAATACATTTTCTACACGAAATAAATAGTGATATTAGCTGATGCATGAGTAAGCGATGAAAGTAGAGGTGCCAAGAAACATTTCTTGAAATGTTCTGTGAAACATTATTTTCTTGAAATCCTCTGGGGAAAAATTTTATGGCTTAATGAGTTTGGAAAATGTGGCCCAATGTATATTTCTTTATATTGTGGATTAGAGGGTCTGAAAAAGGTCTGCAATGCAAAGTCTATAAAAAGCATTTGATGAAGCCATTTTCCAAGTTTATTTTGACTATATCTTGAATATATAAGAATCATTTGAAAAAAATTCCTTGATTTAGAATTTAATTAATCTAACAGAATATTCCCTTAAAGGTGAGGAAGCTTACTTCTAAGACTGAATGTTGATTTAAAAGCAGTGTTACATTTAAAGATGCATTGTTGAAGCCAATGGAGGTTGTTACAACTTTTTCAGATAAAAATTTGGTAATACAAATAAAAATATAAAATAGCAATGCCCTTTGACTTGGGAAATCATACTCCTACAAATTTATCCATGTTCAAAAATTTTAATCTGAACTAATAATAATCTCATCAGCATGCCATTTAATATTATTCACATTATTTACCTAATATATCTTGGGATGAATTGATAAACACAATAAATACCACTAAAGTAAAGAGTACAGATGTTATCTATGGATACTGAAGAGGTTGGGAACTTAAATCAACCCTACTGTACAGATACTATTTTGGTAGAAGTGATGTCATTATGTTCTGATACTCTTAAATTCTAATTCCAAAGTGAGCAGTTGACACATTATGAAGTTAATTAGAGATTAATCTTTTCTGATATTACTACCATATGTCAGGCAGTATTATAATTACTTTATCACCTTAGTCCAAAAGAGAATCCTCATGATCTTAATATTATTATTTTCATTTTTTATGTAATGAGATGGAGATTTCATGTACTCTTTCTTGGGTCACCCTGGTAGTGAGTGATGGGGATTGATAATCCCCATCCATCTTGGAGCCTGTAATTTAACCATCTTGTACTGATTTAAGAATGGTGTATAAGTCTCAGGGTATAAATGTATCATAAATGTCCCAGAGAAAAAGTGAGGTTTATTTTCTATGATACTGAAATTCACAATCTTTAATTGTGTTATTTATGAGATATACAGATAAGAGAGATTATGAATCACCTCTGGAAATTGTTTGAAATCATACATAGGCATACAAAATATGAGGCTATATAAATTCTGAGTTTCCCTTGAATCAAAGTAGAATCATTCTAATTGATTATCTGGACCTTTATACCTTACTTTCTCTTAAGGTATTTTGCAATTTCTAACATGGATAAGATACATACAAAGCAGTCATGATGACCTGTATATTCTTTTTATTTTAGTAGACCCAGTCAAAATTGAGATTGAAATTTAGTTTGTGAAACAATTTAATACATGTATTCTCCATAGCAGAATGAATGAGAAGTATGTTTATTTAAGATACTGGCTGGAAAGCATAGATTGCCTCAAATTCACCGGGAACCAATGGAATTCTGACATTATCATGATTTTTCCTTTATAGTCTGTTTTTTAATAGACTGTTAATGACAATCAAGTGTAGAAAAATAAATTATATGAGAATTTTCATTAGTTCTTTTTAGTTATATGTAACATTATTCATTTTGACATTAAAAAAGCATGGAATATACTTTATTCAGATTTTCAATTTCTACATTATTATAGATGGAAGTGAAATATTTTGCATCATTTAAAATATTAAAACTATTAATATATTTTTCAAATTTTTCCTGAAATTTCTTAGTTAATTGTTATTATACTGGAAAAATTTTTCTCCAACAATAAGTAACTTCTTTATTATTTGCTAATTTTAATCACAAACTAACATCTCAGCTATTTGATACAGTTCAATAAGCAAAAGAAATAATATGTACAGGGTATAGAGTGTTTATTAATAAAAAGTTATTTTACATTCAATATTATAGATATTGGATTGACAAACAAAACAGGAATTAAAAGGTACATAGAGATTAGAGCATAATTAAAACTGGGTTTATTTTTCATGTGACTGTCATCTCTCCAATATTCTGTTGTGTACGTGGTGCTGGGGTTTGAACCCCCATACCCACAAATGCCAGGAAAGTGCCGCAACCACTGCTAGCACCAGCCCTAAAACTGGTTGTTTTTAAAGCTCTCAAATTTTGTTGAATATAGTAAATGGGTCAGAAACCAATTTAATTTGCATTTGTTTCCAACTTTTTTCTGAGAAAAGTTCTGCTATAGTTAAGAATCTGAAGAATTTTTCAAATGCAAGCAAGAATTAGATGATCACATACATTTAGTGAAATAAAATATCACCTCCTAAATATTCTGTACAATTCGATATTGTGCAATGGAAAATAATATTATTGCAGTGCGATAGACAAAGCTTTGTCTTGATATCCCAAAGAAAGACTTAATTGCGTATGATTGTTTTCATGGAAAATATCTTCAATCATATTCAAAATTTTCAGTTGCTAATTTGCATATGTATTGACATATTTTGTATACATAGGGTGCTCAATTTCCAGAAAATATTTTCCCAAAATCCAAAGGAATACTGGGTACTGAATTAAAACTAGTTATATGGACATGCTTTTTTAATTATGTTATTGTACACTCTATTGTCATGTATAACCAAAAAGAACAGAGGGACAGAGGAAAGGAGGAGGAGAAATACTGAGGACTGAATTTGAAAAAGCTTTATTCTGTCCTTTCATAATTATGTCATGGTATATTCTAATGTCATGTATACCCAAAAAAGAACCAGTAAAAATTAGAATCTAAAAAACAAAATTTAATGACAGATATAAAGAATCACAAGAATTGTGAGGAAAATAATCTAAAATGAAGTTAATCAAGTCAAAGAAGCAAATGTGTAATATCTGTTCATGCTTTCATTTTATTACATAATTATTCGTTTTTTAGTAAAACAGTACTTCCAGTTTAGAATGTTCACAATTATTTTCTGTAATTAGTTTCTCTAAAGAAATGCAAACGTAAAAATTTACAATTTTAAAGATAAATGGCAATTTTTATTTCTACTAACTAGAGTTTCCACAGCATTTCCTGACAGGAAAGCAAAACTATTGTGAAGACTAAACATCATCCAAGTTTTTGGTTTGGTTTTGTTTTTTTGTGGTACTGAACATTGATCCCAGAATATCATCCAGTATTAAGAGACTGTTGTATTTTAATAGCAGTGCAATTTACTGGGATTTATTAAAAACAAAATTATTAAATCATTAACTTAATTAGTAAATCAACATTTATAACATTTTTTCCTGTTTCAACATGTAGTTTTGTATAGAATCATTCATTCAATAAATTAGCCATTTAAATCACTTCATGAAGACACTTATTTTGTGGTCTTTTTTGTTTGTTTCTGTTCTTAAATCTTATACTGTATTAATTGGCAATATAAAACTGTTTCCAAAATGACTAAAAGGTTTCCAAGCTACTTTCATTCAAAGTGAAAAAAATGCTTAAAATATTACCTTTATTTTGATCAGAAATTGAGTAGAGTTGTTTCGTTTTAAAACAATGAAATAGGGAAGTATTTTTTACTTTATAGCAATTATTATATAGCAAAATAAATGTCAAACTTTTTTAAGAGAGAGAGGTATAGTGAGAGAGAAAGAGAGATTCAATTTTATTCAGTTTTTCATGTGGGTTTTGTTGCTCTGACATTTCTTTCTGTAACTGGTGTTTGGGTTTGAACTTGAGATCCAGCACATGCCAGGCAGGTGCAGCAACTACCCAGCCACCACTGCAGCCCCATCTCAAATTTTCTTTTTGTTTTTTAAGTGGATTATCCAATAATGATGGGATTTATTGCCACATATTCATAGATGCACACAATACAACAACACAATTTGGTCAACATCCCCCTTACATACCCCTCTAACTCCCTCCTCCCATCTCCCCCATCCCTTGCCTCTCATTCTGGGAACTAAGTTAAAGCAAGGTATACTCCAAGCATTTAATAAGTATATCACTGTATATACAATAGTCATATATATAAAAAATGTTCTTCAAGCTTTCTTAATAGTAAATTAACTTTATTCTGAAATAAGTTGTGGGTATTCATTGGTGTAAAATATATACTTTCTCCTTCTCTTTTTTGCATTGTGCTTTTTTAGAGAGAAGACAAAAAATATCCAAATAGAGAGTTCAGCTTTATTTTGATCCAAATATAAAAGAAAGAAGTTTAACTTCCTGGAAAAATACATTGTTTAGATTTGGTTCATTTAATTAAAAAAATGAGACATTTAAAATGAGACATAATGTTTGTTTTTATTTAATGAAACCTTAGTAAGTATTTAGGGCACTTGTGAATATTTTAAAAGGTTTTATACAAATAGTGTCTCCCTAGAAGTTCCATCACCATAGTCAGATATGTACTTCATATAACCCTAGCAACCATAAGAAATTTAGGGCTAATGGATACCTTTCAGGAACACCTCTGGAAACCAATTAGATGCTTTTGCATCAATTTAAACCATAAAGTTAAATTCTCTCTTTTCAAAAGTACCTGTTATTGCTGACTCTAGGCGTGTGCCCTATTTCATTTTTCTGTTTGATTCCTCGTCTCCTCTCCTCATCTCTTCTGCTTTCATTTAGCTAATCACTGCATCCTTTTCATATTTTGTGTATTAGACTGACTATTACAGAATTGATGCATTAAAAAAAAGACCAAATTCTCACTGGCTTAGCAAAATATAGGTATATTTCTTACTCTCCCAAGGCTGTTGTGAAATAAGGTGGTTCTCATGGACTGTTGTCCTTAATGCACTGTCTGTGTTGTACTGTTGCTTTCTTCTTAACACATGAATTTGCAGTAGCTGCACAGAAGACAGTGAGAAAATTACACACCCCTTTTTAGGTACTTCTTTATGGAACTCTAATTTTCCCCTGTAACCTGGAATGCAAATGCTGTGGTCATTAGTAATGTCTATTGTATCTAGCTTATATAAAACATTTGAGTATCTTTTCTTGACTCCTGTTCTTCCTCTTGATCTTCTTTAGGAGTTCTCTTAACTATCTGTTCTTTTTCATAGATCTTATTATGATTTGTTTACGTTTTCTTCCTCTGGAGTGAGCACTCCATGACATCTATTTTTGCTCACCATTTCATCTATAATAACTACCAAATGAAGAGCTAAATATACATTTGTTATATTATGGTCTAGTCAGTTTCCATGGCTTATAGTCTTCCAATTACAGGGCTAAGTGTTTGAGTTGGATCTTTGCTGATTTATTTTGGATCCCCATAGTTTCGTGTATGATGTGCATGTAGTATGCAATGAGAAAATTATTCTTAAGCTATGAATCAAGTATATAGAACACATTGTGTGTTTGGCATTGTTTTTCAGAATTTCCGTCTTAGAGAACATCTTTACATGCAAGTAGGAGGAAACTTTAGATAACAACAAATATTTTTCCATTGATTATTCTGTTAACCTCCTCCCCCAACCAATTAAAACAATGCTTAATGTAGATACTGGTGAAAAGACTATGTTTGGAATTTGCTGGAGGAAAAAATTCAAGATGGATATTAAAAAGTGAATGCAGTATGACCTCTATCCTTAAAGAACTGATCATCTGTAAGGAATAAGGTGTACATATAAACATGACCGTTGAGGAAACTAACATGATAAAAATTTAAGAACTAGGACATGGCTTCTTGATCTATCATTAACGATAACCTCATCCTAGGAATGTCAGGGAGGATTATGGATAAAGAAGCATTTGGTCTGATCTCCAAATGCTTGTGCATACTGAAAAGGGCAGGAAGCCATTCCAGGCTCAGAGAAAAATACAAAACCCCTCAACCATATGAACGTTGATTGAGTAGTTGTGTTAGACATGCTTAGTGCTTATCAATATTCTCAAATAATTTTCTCTCACAACAAAAATGGAAGACAATATTTCCTAAGTCTTTTAATGCTAGAAGGTGCCATTTGACTACTGCAGGTCAATGTGTTCTATGTGGAAATGACGTTATTTATTTCTGCACCAAATTACTAGAGGCACTACTCAATTTTCCACACTTCCTTCTTATGTGTTCAATAAATTTGAAGCTTGAGGTTGAGAAATGCTGTCATAAAACAATAGGTGCTTCAAGAGTGTAGGTCCTTGCCAACATGGATCAAAACCCCTGCAGCATGAGCAAGAATTTGTCATTTTAAATTTTAAACTATTGTTATCTTGGGTTTGATTTTTGCTATTATATAGTTTATTCTATGTTAAAAGATGTAGCCAAAGTTCCAAGACTCTAATATATCTATATCTATATATACATATAATCTATCTCAGGCATATAAATTTATATATAACATCTATCTCAGGCATATAAATTTCTAAAGGAGGTGATTGTAGAAATTTGAGATGTTACTCAATTTTGTTATGTAGACATTGTGGTCCACTCTTATACATATATTCTGTCTACTTTATATGCACATATGGTGAAAAAGAGAGAGAGAGAGAGAGAAAGACAAAAAGAGAGAAAGAGAGAAGATCCCAGTTGATCTTTTTGCTTAGCACACCAGCTTCTCTCCCCGTTCCTTCCCCTTTCATTTAACTAAACACTATTCATAATTTTTGTGTGTGGGATGTGTGTTATATGAAGAGATAGATGGATAGATAGATGATAAATAGATAACCTCCACATAGTATAATCCCTCCAAAGCATACAGTAAGCAGACTGCTGACTGTTTGACTAATTTTTGATAACCTCACAAAATAATATTTTTCTAATTGATTCTTCCTCAAATCAATAAAAATCTTGAGAGGTGAAGGTTTTTGGGGACAGTATAATACATTCAGTTCAGCCTAAATGGTGATTCCTATGATACCAAAAAAGTAATTTGACACATTTTAAAAAACTGAAATGACATAGATTGACAAAAAACAGATGAAAAGATCATCTTTTTAAACACAATATTCATTTATCTGTCTCATGTATTCAATTACACAGAAATGATAGCATATGTTTAGGGTGGATCTATATTATCGGTAGAAAGAATATTCATATGGGAGACTAACGTTTATGTTCAACTTGGTCAGCTCCAGGAGAAAATCATGAGTTACTGATTCTAGGGTATTAATATTTTTATGTTAATGGTGATGTATAGATTCTTGATAATGACAATGAATTAGAACTTTTTAACCTTCTGGAAAATTGAGTCAAATTACTAGATATGTAGGAAACAACAAAAATAGGGAAAAATACGTCTGGTTCAGAAACACGTAGGACCCTAGTTAACAATTTCTTGCTTTACTTTTTATACAGCTGATACCTAGAAAGGGCCAATTTCTGTAATTAAGAGAAGAGCAAACTTAAAATTGTGTATATTCTTTCATACTGTTTTTAATTGTTATCCTTTAGAATGCGCAAAACTTTCCTGTTTTCCAGAACTAATTTTATAAAAATTAAGAAGTGCATTGTGAATTTCCAATATGACCTGAGTGAGCAACTTTATGAAAATAATGTGTGTTGCATAATTACACACTGTCAATTCTGTCATATGTGGGAGGATTATGAAGTCTGCATATTAATCAGTCTCACAGTTCCCCATTTTCCTCCTCTGCTCATGCCAATGCTATTTCAAGGACCATATAACATGGTGAGTAAAAAGGAAGGAAACAAACACTACCTGTTTTATATAAAGTGTTATATTGCGTAAAATAAAACAGGAGCAAAATAAAGCAAGATACATTGGACTGTGGGGATTAGAATGCATAAACCAGAAGAAACAATGGAAATGATGTCTCAAAATCGATTCCTAAATGTATCCACAGATCAGCTGCAAGTCTTATCTGTCCAGTGCCACTGCAGATGGCTCACCTTGCATTATATTCCACAATCACTCATAATTTCAGTTCAGAAAAAAAAAAAAACCTTCACACTGTGATTATTCTTCACATTCTATATAGGGTAATGATTGGCTTATGCTTTTAGTCTTTTGACACAATTCATGATTTAGTAACTATATATTTTATTTTAAAAACTGACACATTGACATAATTTTTAAAAAGAGAAAATTGGAAAGAAGTTAGGCTAGAATTTCTAATAATTAGGCTAGATATATAAAAATTATACACAATATTTTATTCCTTTTTTAAAGAGAGAGGGGATAGTGAGAGAGAAAGAGAGAGAATGAATTTTTTATTTAGTTTTTCATGTGGCCTTCATTGTTCCAACACTCTGTTGTATACATGGTGCCAGGGGTTGAACCTATGGCCTACTGCATGCCAGGCAAGCACTGTAACCACTGAGCCACCTTTCCAGCCTTAATAGTTTATTCTTAAGTGTTAAACCAGAAAGAAAATAAGAATAAGTGTGAATACTCTAACTCATTTTCTGTTGAGATATTTGTTGGACAATCAAAGAACAAACAAAACTCAGTGAAGGTAGCTCCTTTATTTAAGGTTTCTGAATATTGCAGATTAAGTAGTGGCCGATGTACTGATTCATCCTAATATTCTATTTCTAATTGTGTAGTAGAGAAAGTTCATTTTTCTATGTGTCGGTGATACTTTATAGAGGAATGCTGTCTGCCATTTCTCATGACAGAAAGAGAGGGTGGGATCACTAGTAACATAGGAAGATAAGAGTTACGACTTCTCTTACCTGTACACAAGTTTTAGCACACAGAAGGGTAAGTGGAGTCAACCCCTTAGCCTGTGTACCCGGCAGAAAGCTAAGTTGTGTATTGAGGTTCAGTGATGATAGTATCATGTTCTTTTTCTGTTGGGCCCAGCAAAGTATAGGTCTTGCTTTTAGAGGGTGAAGAGATCACAAGTACCAGGCTTCCAGTCACATTAATGACTGGTGATCTGAACTACAGACCCCAGCCTCACCCAGGAAAAGCAATCTGCTCATCATTTTAGGAAGGTTAACTCTAAATCAGTCACACACTTAGGCACAGAGTCCTGATATCCAATTTAAAATTGCTGTATTATGATCCAAATACAACAGCCAAGTTTAAAGGTCCACAGGCTTCACGTAATTCAGAAACAAAAGAAAGGAATTCTCCTGACAAAATGATGCTGCTTGAAGGATCCCACAAATTTCAGCAAGAAAAAAAAGGATAGACTCAGGTGTCCCTTATCCAAGACAGATATACATTTGGAAATAAAATTTGGAACTAAAGGTGATTAAAAAGTCACTTTTCAGTTACTAGAAGGATTTTTTTTTATCCAGAATATGTCAACCACTTCATGACTTTATGATTTTGATGAATGCCAGCCTTGCCTGTTTGATTCCATCTCTTTGTGAGTAATGTCAAGCTGTGCACAGAGGTAGTTTCGGTGCTCTTCAGATCTCATTAGGAGGAGATGCCAGCAGTGGCCACCTTAAGAGCTCATTTAAGGCCATGATGTATCATATTTTAGAGGGACAGTCCAGTCTGTACCATCAAGTAATATTCTGTGGAAAATAACAGGAAAGTATGTGCTCTTGTCTATCTATGCATTCTTTCTCTAGGGAAATTTTGGAAAGTGAAAACTAGTGAATGATTATGTCTCTAACTGTTCTTTGTAGAATAGGGATTTTATAACAGAATCCTTTCAATAGGTAATTCTTCCAAAAATCAGATAAACTGAGAATGTCTTCCAGTAAAGCATGGATGGGTGGCAGGGAAGTGTTGGTTTGTGAGATGTGGCATCAAATTTCTGGGTTTTATATCCCTGCTCTACCATGTGGTATGCTGTGTAAACCACCTTTACCTCAGAGTCATCAGCTGTAAAATGTACATAATCACAGAGCTGTTGAAATAAGAATTAAGTGAGCTCATAGAACTGTCCTAGTCCTACTGGCTAGTAAATATTAAATATTATTTTTATTATTATTATTGATCCATGGTCACTCATATAAAATATGTAAAGCCAGATGGATTTTGGAATTAACTTAATTTTTAACTTTTTTTTGGAGGTGAGTGGGACTGAATTCAGGACATCATGAATGCAAAGCATGAGCTCTAGCACTGAACTGTATTTCTAGCTCCTTTATTATGTTTTAGATTTCAGACATTACTTATAGTTTATACTGTAAGGTATGGGAAAGAATCTCTTTATCAAATGCTTGAATATTTCTGTAGCTGAGTGTATAGCATAGTCACATTATGCAGGATGAATAAAACCTATCAATAGCCTCAGGTTAGTTTAGATTAGGTGTGCTGTTGAATATCTTCCCCAAATAACTATTTTTTGTTTTTGAAATTTTAGAAATGGAATTGTGGTCTTCTGTCATATTTTCTGATATTCCTAATTCAAACCTGAACGATAAATATCCTCTTGAGGACTGGAGTTGACCCATTCTCTGTGATTCCTAAAGTGCTCAGCCCTTATTTGAAGCAAGCTGGCCTTTATTACAGTCCTATATATGCAATTTGGACTGAAACAACATCACCTATTGAACAAAATGATTTCTTACTGAAATCTCACATTTTGATTTTTAGAAAACATATTTTCACAATCTGGTCTTGCTTAACTAAACCAGAGTTTTCTTGCTTAACTATATCAGAAATTTCCTATTTTAAAAGGCAAATAGGTCTGCATCAAGTTGCATCCCACAGCCACAGGCACCTTGCTTTGGCTCATCTTATTTTCCTTCAGAGAGTTTCATGGCTGAAGAGATGCCTACAGACAGGGGCCCACCTGTGAACTTCCAGTGTTTATGTGTAGGTCCCACATCACTGTATTTTTGTGTCAGTAGGCAGAAGTCATGTCTTGTGGATAATATGGCCTAGTTGAAAGAATGATGTGAGGGTCTAGATAAGAAAACTCCATTCCATTTACCTCTTTATGGTATATCCAAAAATCACAATTCATTTTATCTTTTTCCTCCATTCACTATATTCAATATATGGTGGTGCTACAAACCTGTGGTTTTCTTTGATTATTAAATTTAAGTTAAGATGGGGAAAAGATTTTCTGTATGACATAATTGCTGCTGAGAAAGGTCCATTTGCTAAAGAATGAGGTTTTGTGATGTTATTGTTTAGCCTATGAATGAATATCTTCTCTTAAAGGCAAAATCTGTGTCATTCAGTCTGATTAATGGTCCAGGTAAAGTGTTAGCCTAGGTTTCTTTCTCATCAAGAATAAGCAGGAGTACCTAAGAACTTTATGCCTGTTGATATTGAAATTGTATCATTATCCATTTATCTTGTGTCTCTTTAAATTTCAAAATTCTTCTGGGGCTTACTAATGATGGCAAAGCTCAATACAGTCCATATAATTCAGTATTTGTGTCTCTTGTTTTTTAGCTTCTTTGCAACAGAGGACCATCAACAAGTTGATTTGGCATAAATTTTTCTTGACATTTAGAAAAATGATGGCTAAGCTAATGCATTCCCACCCAATAATTCCATTATAATCTCCAAGGCTCACCACTCATTTATTGCTTCTCTAATTGCTTTATGAGAAATTGCTGTTTGATAGGTTTTTCTCTTTTTTCTGTCTAATGTCATTGACGGTTGCTAATTTATTTACTAGATAATTTAGGATAAGTTACATAATTTATTTGAGCATTTTACAAATAATTTCAAGATGCAGAATTCTGAATTGCCCTTGTGATACCGTGTTCTCTACTGATCTATTTTTTGACATTCATTAATTCAACCATTTATTCAGCAAACAAGTTCTGAATGTTCATAATGTGCAAGGCATTGGTCCAACTACTGTGGAATCTATAAAGAGACTTGTTGTTCTAAAGGAGCTTATATTCTATTAGGGAAAGAAAAATAAAATAATTAGAATTGAAGGTCAAAGGTAATAAATGCAGTGTCCTTAACAAGGACCTTTGGGGATTCAGAAGAAGGATGAAGATCATTTCTGGCTGGGGATACTAAAAATGGTTCAGTGGATGACATTGCATTAGCCATATATAAAGTAAAAATATTGTTCATTTTATTATAAGTTTATTAAAATATTACCTTCTCATTATTTATCAAGAGAAATCTTGTTAGGCAAATAATGATACTTTTTTTAAAAGAGAGGGATTTAATTTTAGTTTTCTCTCTTTTGTTGTTGTTGTTTGTTTGATTTTCTTCCACTTAGTTGTGTATGTGGTGCTGGGGTTCAAAATTGGGTGCCCCCACACAAGAGTGAAGCACTCTACCACTGAGCCAACTTTCCAGGTCAATAATGATACACATTTAAAAATTAGTATTATATTTAAAAATGTAACAACCAGTTCAATGTGTATACCAACAATTCAGAGGAGACATTTGGCTTCTCAGAGTGCACAAGTGCCAGTAGGCATAGTCTATGCTGATGGACTGTATCAAACTCAAGAAAAATGAATTTGTAATAATTGAAATGATGACTCAGATCATATTTCTTTATGTGGAAGAATGACTGCAGAATGTAGTAGCATAGAAAAACAGGCATAGCATATTTACTGTCTAAAATTATAACCAGAGAATTGTCTGAAAAGATGTTCAACAAAAGTTGAGAAGATTTTAAATGAGTTCTACCTATCCATTATATATTTCTGTTTTGTTTGAATTATTTAAAGTAATTATGAATCCATTTTCAAAAAGAAGCAGAGTAATTTTAAAATCATCATGTCAAACATCAGTACGAGGAATATTTTGTTAGTGATAAATTAGTGAAAGACATGACAATTAGAAGGAAATTATCACTGTGTGTTCATGAAAATACCGTAGTTTGATGGGAACAGAAATGGGATCAAAAGAAAATGGATGAATATAGATGAAATGAAGTTGGAAAATTACTCATTGAAAAGTCCCAGGAAACCCTGAAGAATTGACAAAACTGACTTTTTTTTAAATTCAGAAATTTATTTGTTGAACAATCACACAAGCTTCTAATGAAATAATATAATATATATATATAGATTCTGAAAATTACATTTACCCCCACGATCCCCCCAATTACCCCCCTTTATTTAGCATATTTAGAGAGGGGCCATTGCAGTTTTTGGACTGAGAAATGATCATTAAAAAGCCCTCATATAGAAGTTGTTCTGGAACAACCTTTAGAAGGGAGTGTTGATGATTGAGATTGTAATAATGGAATACATTTAAGAGGTTTCTGCAATAACCTACAAGGGAGGCAAAGATGATATGGAATTTAAAAGTGGAAATAGGAATGGAAGTGAAGCAAAGACACCTACCGTATTTTGGAAGGTAGATGGACAGAGCTTAAAAGTTTAGAGAGTGAGGAAAACAAAGGGGAAGGAACATTCAATGCCTAATACCAGTGAGATTAGCCAAATTTAAGCAGTTGCAAAGGAGCTACAGGTGTGTGAGAAAAGTTCAGAGACATCAGAGATGTTGTATCTAGAAGGGATCGTTCATCTCCTTTTATTGTATGCAGGAAAATGAAAGGGAGGCTAAGTGACTTGTCAAATTCATACATTTAAAAGTCGAGTTGGCTACAGATTTGAGGTCTGTAACTTCCTTTTTGAGAGAATCTATTACTGTAATAATCGAGTCTTTCAAATCTTGGATTTTCTCCGTTATTCCCTTCATTATCTCTTCTTTTAAGTTGATGATCCTTTTTGTTGTCAGCTCATTGATATATTGTTCTAGATTTTCATCCCGGTCCCTGGCCATAGCCCCCTTATCAGGGGAGTTTTGGGATTGTTCTGAACCTCTTCCAGTTTGATTTCGCATGCTTGAAGAGATTCTTCTCTCTTATTTACCAGGTGAAACTTTTGTGGGAGCAATACAGGTTATGTGGTTCTTTTTCCTGTCTTCTGCCTTAAGGACTAAGCTGTTGGGTTGGGAGATCCGTCCCAACCCTTATTTGAAATGGGGTTTTGTCAGGAGAGTTGATTTCAAAAGACAACCCCTTTTACTCTGAACTATTTGTTACCCTTACAGAATTCCAATACCTCATGCGCTAGTAGCAAATTAACAATATGTACAACCAAAGCCTACAATAAACAGTAGTAAATTAGTTATTTAGCATCCACTATAATGGACTATCGAATTCAGCCTATGCAACTAGTGTTAGTAATATTCAATACTTTTGGTGATACTAGAAAATTACTATTACATATGACAGAATTCAGGAACAAATACATGTTACTCAGATTAACAATTACTGCAGTAATATTTACACAGTCTTAATAATGGGGGGTTAAAGTGAGTTAACTAATTTGGAGTCAGAAGGGGGGGTAACGCCAGTGAAATTAAGAGAGAAGTTTATGTATGCCAATTATGTACAGTGAGAAAGTGGAGGAGTTAAAGAATTTGCTGTAGAAAGAACAAGACAATGCTAAGGGGAAAACATTTGAAGAGAAAAGGAAATTGAACAGAAAAAATTTACTAAATTTGAAATAAAGCAGGAAAGAAAGAAATAGTAAAGAAGGTACAGATCCGAGGGGAAGCTAGGATAGCTGTGGCCTAATATGGGAAGGGTAAAAGGGTTATTGGCAAGATTTGGGTTATTGCTAAAATTTAAGGGAAGAAGTGTTCCCTGAGAATTATGCTTTTCAGGCATAAAATATCTAGGGATGAGCCCACCATATAACCCTGCTATTCCACTCCTGGGTATCTTTCCAGGGGACTTAGAATCAGCACATTATAGTGACACAGCAATATCTATGTTCATAGCAGCACAATTTACTATTGCTAGGCTATGGAAACAACCCAGATGTCCCTCACTGGAAGAATGGATCCAAAACCTGTGGTACATTTATACCATGGAATTTTACACAGCAATTAGAAACAATGATATTGCAGCCTTTGAAGGTAAATGGATGGCTATGGAAGACATCATGCTGAGTAAAATCAGCTTAACCCAGAGAACTAAGGGTGGATTGTCTCCACTCATCTGTGGAGGTGGGGACTAGAACCTGGACAGTGAGAAAGTTGGTCTATTAGCATGTGTTAAATCCAGATAAGATGTAATGTTATACAACCTAATACTTTTTTAGAGATATTGTGGGAAGGGGAAGGGTGGGATAAGGGAGGGTAATTGGGGGAGGGCACTCCTGGGGGTAATTGCAATATCCAGAATATATACACATTTTATATTATTTTGTTAAAAACTTGTCTGATTGTTCAAAAAAAAAAGTCGAGTTGGTTTTACATCTTTTGAGTTTGAAATGATACTGGGTATTTCAAGGCATCTGGTAAAGACATTTAGAAAGATATGGCAGCTGTGTCAGACACCATATTTCTCTTAAGTCAAAATTAGTAATTCTTATGTGGTTCCATATAATTATACATATTGCTAATATAGCATTGACTAATTATAGTTCACTTATTTGTATTTTTGTTTTCTTATATACATACCTCTGGAAGGAAAGGTCCAGGTCTGTATAAACAGTGCCAGTGCTGTAGGCACTCAAAAGTGTTTTAATGAATAAATCAAAAAGTAGCCAGGGTTACATAGATTTGAGAGCCTTCCTAGAAGTTTTAATAGAAGCTATGGGAGTTAAAGTTCTCAAGGTAGACTACATAATTACAAAGGAAATTCCTTGAGTTCATCTACCCATGCAGGTATCGGTATATGGATATGTTGCCTATTTCCTCAAGTTTCCAAATATATGTTTATAGCTTTGATCTTACTTCTGTATTACAAATAAATCAGAAGTCATTCTGATTGGTGTTTTAAAGTCAGTGATTATGATATTGAATGCATTAAGCCTCTCCCCGCATAGCTTGTTTCATCTCCTGAAGTTCTATTGTGGTTAATGGTGCCACCATCCAGTGTGCCAGAAATCGGGGTGTTGAGATGTCTTTGTGTCCCAAATCTGGTCCTTTTTCTATTGAAAGTATCTCCTGAGCACTCATAAATGTATATATCCTTGTGCTTTCACATTATTTTGCTGCCACTCATCAATTTGTTTCCATAATTGTTCAACTGGAACACTGCAATAACCTACTAAGTTCTTTTCCTTGATTCCAGTTTTGTCTATGTCCTTAAATTCCATTGCAGAACAAAAATATCTTTATAAAATGTAATTAAACTTTTCTTTTTCTCTTTGAAAATATTGTAATGACTCTCAGTTGCTTAGATTAGAAATCATTCTTGGTGTGGGGTACCTTCTGTGTTTTGATCTGTCTACTTCTCTAATTTCATTGCTATATTTAGTTTTTCAAAAATGCTGACCTAATCGCAGCCCCTCAAAACTTTTCATATTGTTTTGCATCCTATTAGTTTCTTTCTCTGTAATGATATTTCTTCTATTCTGAAGAATTTCTATTCCTCTTTAAGTACAAACTTAATTACCATCTCATCTAAATAACACTCTGTGACCTTGCCTGATACATTTAATCACTCCTTTTACTCCCTGAATTTATTTTTTTACCACATACTTTTGGTATTATACATTATTTCAATTATATTCCTATGAAACAGGGTTTTATACTAAGGGACTTAGTTATCTTTTAGTCCTTTACCAGATCATGTAGCAAGTATGTAATAAATATTTACTTACTTCTGCATATAAGAAATTCTTTGATAATAAAAACATACTTTACATTTTTTTCTTTATTATTTGTGATCTTAATATAACAAACAGTTCTAGGAAAGAGGTGGGGAATGGAATATATTTCAGTATTTAAAGGAATAAAAATTGAAAAATCAGATTCAGTGAATATATGTACATACATTTATACATATGTAGATTATCCCAATATATGAATTCATACATAGGAATTTCCAGAGTATCAGATTTCCAAGAGCTTTTGGATGAAATGTCCTAAAGGAGAGTATAGAAAAATGGAATGAAACCAATAAAATACTCAACAAGAACAGTGAAGAGGAGGAAGAGTTAATTTTGGGCTTATGGTTTCAGAGGTTTGGCTCTGTTGCTCTGGGTCTAACACATGGCAGAACATCATGGCATAAGGGCATGGTACAGGAATGCTGATCTGATCATTGTTCAGGAAGCAGAGAGACTGTGGGGAAGTGGCCACAGGGAGGGAGAACCTTCCAGGGCACACTCCCAGTCACTAATTTCCTCCAGCCACAGCCCAACTGCCTACAGTTGCCAACCAGTTAGTCCATCCAAACTGAGATGAACCGAGTAGGTCACAGCTCTCATAATCCATCGTTTCACCTCTGAATATTCCTATATTAACATAAGTGCTTTTGGGAAACACCTCATATCCAAACCATAACAAAGATAGGTATGAGTTTTAAGAATATGTTTCTTCATGAGGAAAAGAGAAGAAAATGAAGGATGGTGGTGAAGAGGGAAATAACCTTCTCTTACACATTTTTGTATCTTTGGTGCTTTGCATGTAGTTCCATGTATTCACCTCACTACAGGGAAGGAGTAAGGGTGAATGTGAGGAATAGAAGAAAGGATGGAAAAGACATAAAGAAGGAATGTTAAAGGTGAATAAGTTGACATTTATGTTAAGACAAGAAATGAACAATTAGGGACAGCTTATTGGAAACTTTTCCACGAAAATTTCAGCATAGTTCTAATCCACCCTTACCTTTGAGCAAACTTGCCACCTGTAACCACCGAGGGAAACCAATTTGAGGCCACATTGTAGGATGCTCTAAATGCCATAATAAGCACTTTGACTTAGGCTTATTTGGTGAAGGAAAGTTCGTTCTATTTCCAGAGAATAACAATATAGGGATTAATGTTTCACTGAGGACAAAAAGAATCATTGAAGTGAAATATATCAGAGGAAAAATAAGTAAGAATTGGAAGTCAATTAATTTGTGAACTAGAGACAGGAGTTAAGTTTGGGAGAAGTAAAGAATGGCGACTATCATACCTTCTTGCACCTTCTCTATATAATGGTCATATTGTACCCTGAAAGATATCACATGGTACGTGAAAATACATTTAGTGTGTGAAACTATTCAGGAAGGCAAGCCATTTGCAGATTTTAAGGGGTCTTTGCAACTAGCTGAGAAGTTGTGCAAGGTTGTTGTGCCTTGCCTATCTGATGATGCTGTTAGGCCATTGGTAGAGACAATGTGAACTGTGGTATGGTTCTGAGTGTGAGTGCCTGGGTATAAGAGTTTAATGATTTTTACTACATAACAGCTGTTGAACCACTTATTTTCATTATGAAGGAAATTAAACATCTGCCTACATAGTTAATCACAGTCCATGACTATCCAGTTGTTGCTGGCATGACATTTGTTTGTAGTGACTTTTAGCATTTTTGTATTTGTATTGAACTTGTCCTCTCCTAATTATGAACATCTGATGTTTCACTTCATAGGTCCCCTTTGCTTGGTGCCTTCTTTCCTTATTGCTATTAAGAAAAAGGATTTTTCAGATTCCAGAAGCAATCCATACAAACATATTACATGCTGGCCAACACAATACAAACATTTTTCAATATCACTTAATATCTAAGTGAAGATATTAAGCTAATCTGAAGTAAGGCTGCCATATAAATCATTTTAACTTTTTAAAATTATACTTTGCAAATTTTAGCAATATTTCTACTATCAGGAAAATTTCTGATTAGAAGGATCCTCACGACTTTGTGTTCCTACAATTAATGACTGATGTTAGATTTATTTGGCACTGTCTTACTCTTACCTGGTTTTAAAAAGCACTATATTTGAATATTTTCAATTTGTGCTTCTAGTACAGAAAAACTGTTTGTGGTGTTTAGATATTTAAGAAAATAAATTACATTTTAAGATATGCTCCTTCTGAACATACAACTTTGTTTACTTTTTCTGAAAAGATTAAATTTACATGCTAATACATTATGAATGGTTTTGACATTACAAATGATCTAAGCCATGTGTAAAAGATATTTTTATTCTTCTGTTTATTATTTTTTTTTACTGGTTTTACTGTTAAGTAAGATGCATTACTAGTGTAATCTGTGGAAATTCTTGTGAATGTGGACATAGATAAATGACTTTATATGCAAAATTCCACTTATTGATTTTTTAGTTAGGAAGACTATTTTTAATAAACTCCTTGGAAGACAGATTTTTTGTGTATACTTCCTTTGAAGCATATTATCCTCCAAACCCTGAAAAATGGTAACATCTTTGAGCCACTAAATCAATTTTTCTAACTGCACTGAGAACAGAACAATTTACCAATTAAAACATGACCAAGAAAATCTCAGAATTTTTCTCTGAGAAAGAATAAAAGATCACCATTACAGTGATTATTTTTTGAGGCATTTGATTTTTCTTTCCTTTCCCCCCCTTACTCTAAACCTGGAGATTTATAAGCCATGTACTTGAACAGCAAAACCATTTGCCATTTGGTAGAATTGGCTGACATTTCATTTTTTCTGGGCAGATTGTAGATTAGTTTGACATTATTTTGCTGGGCTCTGTGCTGCATCATTAACATATTGCTTATGACTAAAAGCAAAGTAGTTTCATTTTGTGCCATAATATCCCACATTTTCTACAAGTAGTAAAAAGTATGATTTTGCTGAAAATAACTAGGTATTGCTTCAGTCTTGTAAAAAAATAAAAACCCAGAATTCCATTAATGTAACAAAATGTATCACTAAAATGGTGTGTCAGAGGGGAACGCAAACCTCCATAAAGGCATGATGTGTTTACTGTTGATATCTCTAAATCTTGGCTAGAAATGAGAAACATTCATGAAATATTGGGCTTAAACTGAGATTACATCAGTATGGTAGCAATATCGTACTTGTCAACTAACAGAATATAACTGCCTTGTTGTACCACATGAAAATGAAAATTCACTTTTTGATCTAAGGCATAATTCTTTTCCTGTCCACATTGTGTAACTTTTTTGTTTTCAATGTAAAGAAAATAATGGTCAGGCAACTGCCTCACAAGATGGCTTTGTTTGGGAAACCAGGGAGTAACAACTGCTGATCATT
>PVKS010025330.1:0-30001 GCA_004027875.1 Aplodontia rufa
CAGGAGGACATTCTTACAGAATCATCCCATGCTCTTGAAGATCCCTTACCCCAAACAGAGAGGGCTGATAATTATAAGGTCCTTGGTGCAGGAGAGAAATGGAGAGGTGGATGGCGCACAGGAGAGGCAGCAGGGCTGGTGGTCTTCTGTTTTCTGTGGAGTTCAGATCCCTTCCCTTATCTCCTTTTTATTAGGAAAGAACAATAGAGGAAAAATGACTTGCTGGGTCTTTTGGTTGCTTGTTTGATTTTTAAACAAAGTATAATAGCGACAGAATGTGATAGCTAGAAAGTTTTCACACAGGTGAATTGTTCTAACTATAACGTTTCAGAACAAATATTTTTGTTTTAGTGTTAGGAAATAGTTTACATATCTCCAAACAGAATACTTTTTCTTCTGGAACTTTAATTTGGGAAATTAAATATGTCTGTGTGCACTTGTCTTACATTGTCCCATAATGTGGAGTGCACATCTGTAAGAACTATTGACAGCTGCATTCTGGAGAGTGGTGGAAGATTTCTGCTTAAAAGTCAGCTATTTGTTAGGTGAACAAATAGAGTTAAATAGAGTTGCATAGATTCAGTATGAAAATTTGATGCCTTCTTACCAAATTCACCTTTTAATTTGTTAATAAACCACATAGAAATAGGTTGATAAATTCATTCTAAACACAAATGTTGCATATGATAACAAAACAGCAGCAAATTATGAAACTAGGCTATGGCATTGCTTCACTGGGATTAAAATACCTTTAAAATTAAACTAACTTTATTAAAATGAGTAGATAAAATGGTTCATGATCTTAAGAAGCAGAATGTGAAACAAGTAATAAAATAGATGAGGGTGAATCTTCTGTAGGTAACTCTTCTGATCAAGTTGGGGCTTGGTGACATATAGTATGATCCATCAGGGTGACATTTGCCCGAAGAAGTTTATTACTAAAAGAAAGTCTTCTTAAAAGAAACTTTCAAGACTCCTTACCCTGAAAGATGATTTTTCTTACCAACATATTTGTATCACATTATTCAAATCCTTCATATATAAAATAAGAAAATGACTTAAAATCATTTTTCCAACTTTAGGAAGCAAACTTGAATTGAGATGAGTTACCTTAGGGAAAGGAAATGGTGCGTTAAGCACCTGCCATATGGAAGATATAGTGCTGAGCACCACAGGATTATGTACAAGTGATATAGTTGTGTTATCTCAGTGACAATTATATAAATATTAATATTCTGAATTTATTGATAGGACTAAGCCTCATTCTCAGGTCATAAAGACACTAAATATCTGTTTTTCACACACAAGATAGTGAGACAATGTTGTATCTCATTCCCTAAACTTCTGTTTATTTTTACTATAGAAGCATTAAAAAATCAGCTAAATATTTGGGAACAGTCTGTTTTCCTTATGAATATGCATTACTTATCTTTCAGTGCCTTAGGTAGGGACATCTATTCATCTTGGAAATGAATGTTTCTAACCATCCCAATATCAACACTAATGATGTGTGGACAGAACACAATCAGAAACCATCCTGGTAATAAAATTGCAGTGTTTTTCATCAAATGATTATTTGATATGCAAAGTCAACAATGTACTCAGAGAATGAAGAATGGTGCTTCCCAGTAAGGGCCAGTCCACTTACAGAGAAGCAGAAATGCAGAAGGGGGACTGAACCAAGATGGCAATTTGCAGGATGCCTTGGTGGGCGTGAGGGACAAAAAGTTAGAAGGACCATCCCTGCATCTGGTGGTCTCAGAGCATCCCAGGGAAGGCAGAAGTTAGAGATAATATTGATGCTTAAGAAAAAGAATGTGTTTAAAGAAATGAATGAGGAGGATAGAAGAGATAAAGATACGAACATAAACGAGACATGAAGAAAGCACAAGGAAATATAAATTTATTCTGAGAGTATTCATACCTTTCCAGGCCTGTCAGTCCCCAAGGCAATTTCTGTCAAACACCTGTCACTCCCAAACTTCTGGGAAATCTATAAATCTTAATGTTAGCTATAAGTTCACTCACTTATGATAATTAGCCTGCACACTTTGGATTAGCCCACCAATAAATATGTTAAATAAAGGGAGACAGGAAAATTTTTTTAAAAAATCCTATAACTTCCAATGTTATGTACCAGATCAGATATAATAGAGACCACATTAGTCCAAGAATCCTGAGAATAAACAGACTGAGATCATTCTCAAACACCTTTCCATGCACACCCCTCACCAAGTTTCCTTTGAAAGAAGAACCTGAAAACCCCCAAAGCTTCTCTCATTCTTGAGATGATCTTAGTTCTTTCTTGAATATGTGTATCTCTGGAATTTTTTGGTATATCTTTGTGCCTCTACTGACATGTCTGAAATTTCTTTCTGTCACATACTTCAAGTACCCCACCTGTCCTGAGTCGAGTTTCCTCCTGCTCCAGGAATTCCTCAAAACCATTTTCCAGTGATATCTCTTTTCCAGAGAACAGAGAATGAGGGAGAAGCAGAATCCTAAAGCAATTGTGCCGGAGGAAAACTCAGATCCTAAAGCAAATTAAACATTTTTACTGTCAATCAATTTTTGGAGACAGAGTTTGAATGTATCACTTTATGAATAGGCTGCCAAAAACTATGAAATCAGAGAAAGAGAGAAAGACAGACAGACAGACACACACACACACACACATGTGCACAGAGAAATCATTGCTCAGCAATTTATTTGCAGGAGTTCAAGTTACACAGATAAATGCAAACCAGGAGTAACCCTCAAATCTATGGATTGTAGGTATGGAAATAAATATAGGATTAATCCAAATTACAAACTGATATTAATTTGAGGGAGCTGAAAAATCAAAATCACATTATCAGAATATTGCTTCTCAGTTTTCAAAAACTGCAGTGAATGGAGTCAAAACACTAAATTCTTCTATCTAGCTTGCAAGCTGACATTTTATCATTCACATACTTTTTTTTAAAAGAGAGAGCGACAATGAGAGACAGAGAGAAAGACAGAATCAATTTTATTTAGTTTTTCATGCACTTTCGTTGCTTAGACACTTCATTGTGTACATGGTGCTGGGGTTTGAACCCACATACTCGCACATGCAAGGCAAGGGCTGTAACTGCTGAGCCACCGCTCCAGCCCCATGTACTTTTTTTTTTTTGACTGCTTAAAATATTTCAGTATTTGAGGCAGAATGCATAGTTCTAAAAAGACTTAGAAAAATAAGGTATGATCAATGGCTAGAATCTAATGTATATGTTTATGTAAGAAGGCAGAGGAGAGGTAGGTGCATAGAACAGCCCCTAAAACCAGTGAGTACGCTGGGAAGGAGTCACCATGCATCAGAATTTGAATACCTACAAAAGACAGCTAGATTTATAACTGGGGTAATGGGTGGAAAGAGTCACCGAGTTTCACATTCCTCACCAGTTTCCTAATGAGCTTTATCTTTTATTTAGTTATTTAAATTTGATCGGTCATACATAACCAGTGACTCATTCCCTAACCTACTGGTCTGATTTGTAATCATGTATCAAACAAGAGATCCATGATATGCAGTATCAAACAAGAGATCTATGATATTCTAATGAAACATAATAATTTAAGGATGACTATTTGTTAGCTTCCAAAGGCAAAATTAAAATTCCTTTTTGTAAATTCCAAATCAAAAGGCACTAATATAATAGTACATTATGTACTATAATAGTACATTATTTCCTTTAAAAGCAGTGCACACAATGAAAATATTTGTTCCTATCAGTGCATACCCACATAGCTGAACTTCAGAATTATTTGGAGCATTTGCTCTTCAGTATGGATAACTTTGGATGTTATCATAGACTTCCTGAATCAGGAGGCTGAAGGGATAATCTAAGGATCCGTACTTTACAAAAACCTTAGAAGGAGACACTGATGCTCATTTTAACTTAACAGAACAACCAATATGCTAGGAGGCTCTAAGCACCTCAGACTGAAGCTCTGGCTACTCCTGTGGATGCCAACTGCCTCTTGTCTCGCTACTCCATCTGTGCTGATGTGAAACTGTTAGATTAATTCTTCCAACTGGATCCTCTGATTAAGTTACTTCACTTCTCAGTTAATTGAATTTCCTCTGATCTACAGAACTTTCAAACACATGTCCACCTTGAATTGCTTTTAGGTGTAGCATCATTCTTGTCAGTCAGTTCTGACAGCCAAGTTCAGGCACCTGAAGCATGGAAACAAATTCTCTGTATTCTTTATTACATGTTCTGGGAATATGGAATCATGTGCGTATATTGTGTTCTTGCACAGCATTATCATTTTTGTATGTGGGCCTTATAACTATTTGGTGTATGAACAAATGAATATTTTTCTTGGTGCCCTTTTGAATAGAATATAAGCTTCTATGATAGCTATTTGAAAATACCTGAACAGCTAATATTGAATGATTGGATATAGCTTTGATTGTCTTAGAGTACTTCAGAAGTCTCCGTCCCTATCAATCACCCTCTCTAATACCAGCCCTCTTTGTGGTTATGCCCTTCTTCAATCCACTGGCTTTCAAGTTGACTTTCATCCTAAGCAATTTGCATAGTGTTACCTAGATCTTTAAGTAAGATTCGGAAGGAAGGAAAAAATAGAAGGAAAAAAAAAAAACCCTTCTATCTAGAGTTCAGCTTTATAATTGCAAGATTTGCAGAGAGGCTGGAAACTTCCACAAAACATTTCTTTGCCCTTGAGTAAGTTGCCAAATCTCTGGAGCAATCTCTTTCTCTTTTGCATGCACAGAATAAGGTGGCAGAGATGAAAGACAGCTTTGAGCTTCAACTACAAATCAGAGCAGAAGGGTAATGCTTGACAGCCTCCGAATTATCACTGATCCAGCTTGGCTCAGCAGTGTGGGAAGTAGGTCAAAAAATGGCTGGTTGGAACTACGAATATGCAATAGAATATTACATTTTCCTTAATACTCACATAATCTCATCATGTTCTCCAAATAGTTGCTTCTTTGTGCACTTTCTCTATATTTTAAATCTTTGCATTTATAAAGGCACAAAATGAGCTAAGGAATCTTTGATATAGAAAAGTGATGAGAATGATTTATAAGCTAATAAAATGTATTTAAATCCTGATAGTATTTATGACACAGAGGACATTTTGTGAGAAGAGATAAGTAGATCAATAGCTTGGGATTTGAAGCTCAGGGAAAGGGCCTCATATACATAAAAGTTAATAATTGATAAATGAGCATCTTAAATCAGCGGTCATAGTGTACATTATTTTAAAATTGTGTCAGAAAAATTGTTCATCAGAAAAATTTGATTATCTTGCCACTGAAATAAATATTTGCTGAAATAAAAGTCTAAGTAGATTGTAAATGAGGAAGTCATAAAACAATTGGAAGAAAGCTGAAAGTAACATTCATTTCATTTTCAAATTGGCTACTATGTTGTAATAATGCAAACCAAAGAAATGGCAAAGAAAAACATTTCTTTAAAGCAACTAACATTAAAATAATTAACATTTCAGAAAATTCTTGGGCATGACAAAAACACCGTTGACAGGAATAGAGATGTGACTCAGTTGTACAGCATTTTCCTAGCCCATATAATGCCATGGGTTCAAACTCCAGGACCACAAAACAAAAAAAGCAACAAAACACCATACACAAAACCAAAATTCATAAGAGAAGGAGAGAAATACATGCAATGAGTGATTATTATGAAAATATGTAGAATGTACATACATCAATAAGAAAATACTAATGTTCTGAAACAAAATAGACAAAGAAGACAGAAGTAATCCACAGAAAAGTAACTTTCTATTGCTAATAAACATTTGAAAAGGTTTGTTTTGCTTTGTTTGGGGCTTGCATTTTAAGTGAAAGACAGCAAATGAGAATGACATTTAGTACATTTTTTCAGGGCTAGTAATGGTGTGGAAAAATCAGCAGCCTTACACGCCAATGTGAGAGGGGATACATAAATTGGTAGATATTCTAGAAGTGATATGATGAAAAGGATCTTAGATATATTCACCGCTGTGACCTCATAACTCTGTGATAAGATTCTGTTCAGTATTAAGACTCTATCTCAAGAAAAAAAGACTCTATCTCAAGAAAATGTTGAATGTTCATCAAATATTTATAGAACTTTTTCTTGTGCATCTATTTTTCGTGTTGAAAAGATGGAAACCACCCAAAACATGTTGCATTGAAATGATAAAATATTAGCTTCCTATTCATTAAGATTAACAGTATGGTTCTGAAGTATTTCCATGTGCTCATCATGATGTGAGTTGACAAAGACTACCCAATGATCATTATCTGGGAAAGAAGTCACCACATCAGCAAAGCATGCATATTCTGAGGTTTATTCTCATACTGCTGGAGATAGTACAAGGTGAGAAATAGTTCATAAATATAAATTGCAAAAATTGACAACTAAGTCTGGGAAAGAGATGGATATTTATATGATGCTGGCATTTATAGGTCAAGAGTTGAATTGATGGAGAACAAAACAGTTAAGTCTGAGAAGAGGAAGAAGAATACTAGGTAGAAGCCTTAACTATATAAATGCTTTTGGAGCTCACAAATGAGAGAACACCTACAGAGAGATTAGAGAATTCGCTACACACAAGAAGAGAATTAATATTTTGGGGGTTCAATAGTTTGGATCTAGAATGTCTCTCAAAGTTTCACATATTAAAGGCTTCACCCTAAATTGTGGTATTTGATAATAGTGGAACTTTAAGAGGTAGGCCTATTATTAGATCTTCTTATCACTGGAGATGTGCCCTAGAAGAGGACTGTGTAGCCATCCCTTCTGCTCTCTCACTCTGTCTCTCTCTTTCCTTCCAAGCTGTGAGCTGAATGAGTTGCTTGACCGCTTGCTCACAACAAGACTTGACACAGGACCAAAGCAATGGGGCCAACTGACCATACCCAAAAACCTGTAAAACGGAGAGCCCAAATAAACCTTTACTCTCTAAGTTAAGTTGATTATCTCAGGTATTTTGTTAGAATGGGGGAATCCACTATGCATCAAGCAAGTCCTGTCTTAAGTAATTTTTGGAGCAGGTAACTGGAATTTTGAGACCAATATATAGATTACCTGCTATATGCCTACTTATATGTCAGATGCAAAGCCAGTACACTCCTACCCTGCTGCAGAATTAATACGTATAAGATCACTCAGCTATGAAAACTGGACAAAATATTTAAACCTGTTTTTATTCATTTCTTTAATTTTTTACAGAATGATGACTTTCATTGTGGCATAATTGCACATACATAAAAATACAATTTGATCAATTTCATTACCAAATTTCCTGTCCTCATTCCCATAAATTCTTCCACATACTCTAATGGTCTCCTTTCTGTTTTCATGGCATCCATTTTTTCCTTGATTTTCCCCTCTAGCTTCCCAATTTGAGAGAAAACATGAAACTTTCTTTGTGAGTCTGACATTTTTCATTCAAAATTATGATCTCCAATTTCCTCCATTTTCCTGCAAATGACACACATTTGTCTTCCTTATCACTGAATAAAAGCTTCAGTGTGCATACATAACCACATTTTCTTTTTCCTTTTCTTTTTTAAGAGAGAAGGACAGTGAGAGAGAGAGAGAGAGACAGAGACAGAGACAGAGAGATAGAGAGAATCAATTTTTATTGAGTTTTTCACGTGGCCTTCATTGCTCTGACACTTAGTTGTGTACCTGGGTGCTGGGGTTTGAACCCGTGTACTTGCACACAGCAGGCAAGCACCCTAACCACCGAGCTACTGCTCCAGCCTCCATATTTTCTTTATACATTCACATGTTGTCAGAAATATAGGCTGATTTTCTAATTTGGCTATTGTAAATTGTGCTGCAGTAAACACAGGTATGCTTGTATCTCTATAATATGCTAACTTTAATTCTTTTGGATAAATTCCAAGGACTGATATACCATATGGTAGTTCTAATGCTAGCTTTTTAAGCAACTCCATACTAATTTACATAGTGACTGACTAATTTACATTTCTCCACATCCTTGTCAGTACTTATTATTATTTGTATTCTTGATGATTGTTAGTCCAACTGGAATCTCAGTTTAGTTTTGATTTGCATCTTCTCTATTACTAAAGATATTGAACTTTTTTTCATTTAATCATTGGACATTTCACTTCTTTTGAGCAGTTTCTGTTTGGTTCCTTTCCCCCTTTATTGAGCTTTCTAATTGCTATTTTAATGTTAAGAATGTTGAGTTCTTTACATAGCCTGTCAAAGAGTAGCTGGTGTGGACTGGGGCCACAGCTCAGCATTTCAGCACTTGCCTGGCATGCGCAAGGATGCGGGTTCATACACAACGAAATGTTGGAGCAACAAAGGCCACAGGAAAAACTAAATAAAACTGAGTCTTTCTCTCTCTCTCTCTTTCTCACTGTTACTCTCTCTTAAGAAAAAAAAAGAAACTGACAAAAATTCTCCCATTCTGTAGGTTGTCTCTTCACTCTGTTGTTTCCTTTGCTGTGCAGAAAGTTTTTTAATTTCATGGTGTCCTGATCATTTATGATTTTTCTTGTGTCCTGAGCTACAAGGGTCTCATTTCTCCTTCAGGGTATCTTTGCTTGTGCCTGTATGTTGAAGTGTTTCCCCTCTTCTTTCCTTGAATAGTTTGAAGCTTCTTGGTCTTATTCTTAGTTTTTCAATATATTTTGAGTTGACTTTTGTGCAGCATGAAAGATATGGATCTAATTTCATTCTTCTGTATATGGGCATCTGGTTTTCCCAGCACCACTTGTTAGTCTATCCTTTCTCCAATGTATTTTTTTTGGCATCTTTGTGCAAAAAAAGACCGCCATAGCTGTATGAGTTTTTTCAATGTCTTATATTCTGTTTCATTGGTCTAAGTGTCTATTTTTATACCAGTACCATACTGGTTTGGTTACCATAGCTCTGTCAGTATCATTTGAATTTAGATATTGGGATTCCTCCAGCTTTGATCTTTTTGCACAGGATTGTTTTGGGTATTTTGAGTCATTTGGTTTTTTCATATGAATTTTAGGATTGCATTTTATAATGAGGTGAAGAATGTTATTGATATTTTCATGGGGATTTCATTAAATATATAGGTAACTTTTTTAAACGGCCATTTTAACATCAATTCTTCCCACTCATGAATTTTTCACCACCACTTTATCTTCTGGTGTCTTCATCAATTTTTTCCAGGGCTCAATAATTTTCATTCATTGTAGAAAACTTTCACCTTGTTTAGGTTTATGCCTAGATATTCTATTAACTTTTGAAGCTATGGTGAATGGAATAAAATTATGTTTGTTTTTCTGATTTCTATCACAGCAGATTCATTGTTGGTGTATAGAAAGGTTTTTATTCTTGTACATAGCTTTTTGTCCTATTACTTTGCTCAATTTGTTTATTCATTCTTGAAGTCTTCTGGTATATCTTTTCGGATCTTCCACATATAGAATTAAATCATTTGTAAAAAGAGACAATATTGATGAACATATATGCAAAAAATCTTCAGCAAAATAACAGGAAATTTAATTAAACAACACATTAAAAATATCATATATTATGATCAAATTAGTGTCATTCAAGGAATACAAGACTGGTTCAACATATGAAAATCAATAACTGTAATAAACTGCATGAATGTTACCAAAGACACAAATCACATGATTATTCAAATAGATATGGAAAAAATTTCAACAAAATTCAATACCTTTATGATAAAAAAAACCCTGAAGAAATTAGGGACAGAAGGAAGTTAACAACATAATAAAAGTTATTTATAATATACTTATTTATCTTTATTTGCTCTAACTTTTTCTCACTTCAAAAACGATCTGTGTACTAGTCTTTATTTTTAATTTTAAAAATGCTTTTAAACATTTATTTAAATGTTATTCAAGCCATATTTATTTATTTTTCTTTACAAAAAATAAACGCAACACAGAAAAATGTAATGTGCCCTTTACCTTCACTCATTCCCTTTTCTTTCAATTATAATAGTCCATCAATTTTGGGCATATTTTTCATGTTTGTGTGTGTATATATCCATAAATATATACACTTAATATGTAAACAAAGATATACTTTCCAGAATATTTTGAAACATTTTTAAATTAGTGCTATATTTTAGGCTTTTATTTAAATAAGTACATTATAAACTTAACTCATTTTTTAACTGTTCTATAGCATTTGTGTAAAGAAATATATTGCACCATACATTGCTTAAAAAATGAAAAATTATCAATCCGGTTAAAAGCAGTTCTATATACCACTCTGATCAAAGGTGGGAGGTGGTGGTGGATTAATATACTGATCATTTCATTTTATCTATTTAGGAACATGTTACAGGTTGATAGTTCTCTCATGCGATGATGATTATTTTATTTTACTAATTACTGGTTTCGTACTGGTGCCATTTGAAAACTATCTGCTATAAATGTAATTATTGTGTGTATGTAGCAAAACATTTCTCCCTCATCTAGGTTGGAGTTCCATGGATTAGCTACAGTGGTCACCTGTGCATTCCTGTTCATATGCCATGCTTAGACATTAGAACTTTAGGATTAAGGTGCTTCATTTTTAAACACACAAATCTCAAGCTTACTTTTACCTTCTGTTTTTTTTTAATTTTTTCTAATATATATTGTATTTATTCTCTCCTTAGTCATGCTTAAACTATTTTAGCCCATCCACATTTTAATATCAATGCTTACAATTTTATTTCTCCCATACTATATTTTTAATCAATCATAATATTTATGATATTTATAGTATTCCCTTGTTCTTTCTCACTGTTTTTAATTACTTATAATTTGTTGAATTTGAACATATTCCTTTTGTGGTCTCTTTCTGATGATCTTAATATCTGAATTCTTTAAGATCTAATACTATTTCATATACATGTTCTCTCTCACAGCACTTATTCTGTTTATGTTATGTTTTATTTTTTAACATTTTATTTTTTTAGTAGTTTTGAGTCATCTAAATCTTTGAAAATCCTAAGAGCATAGATTGAGAATGTATTTCTCTAAAGATGATTTGTGTTATCTTTTCCAGGTATAGTCTACTTTAGAGCAATGGTCAACAGTAGAGATGTGTATGAATTCTATTGGAAGGAGAATAAAAATGTTTTAAAGATAGAAAGTTGTGACATTTGCTTAAGTCTGAATATACTTCTAATAAAAAAAACTAAATTGCATATTTTGAGGGGTAAAATTTGTGTTATGCTAATTATGTCTCTGTAAAGCTGTTATACAAAATACTTTAGAGGAGGGTGAATTAACTCAATTTCTTCTACTATTTCTTCCAATGTGTATGGGGGATAGGAGGAGGGTCTTTGGCAGTCAAACTTTCTCTGAATGAATGTCAGGAGTGGGTCTTCCTAATGGAAATATATGTATTGGAGCTGAGTATGCTCTCTGTCCTTAATTAGAGAAAAAGAAGGGAATGATACAAATGTAAAACTCAGTTTCCTTGCCAGCCCTATGGTTTTAATTTTCTCTCAGAAATCTATTAATATCTGTTTTGTTAATATCATCTTCTTTCACATTTTCCCATTAGCACCTTATTTTATTTATTCTAGTATGATATAATCTTCAAAATATATTCTTATTGCTTCTTTATGAGTATTTTTACAATACTGTTGTGTCTTCCTTGCCTCTTCCCCCCATATCTATGGTTGCCCTAGATTATGGGTTGCTACGACTTTGCTGGTTCTAACATATGAGTTTGACTACCATTCATCCAAATCTGGTTTTAGCTCCAGCCTCCACAAATGAGTGAAAAGATTGGATTCTTGACTCTCTTTGTTTAGCTAATGTTGCTCAGCCTGATTTCTTCTATTGCCATCCATTTACCATCAAAGGCTGAAATATCATTTCTAATTGCTGACTGAAATTCTATTGTGTGTGTGTGTGTGTATACATATGTATATCAGTTTTTGGATCCACTCATTCAGTGAGGGGCATCTGGATTGGTTCCATAATTTGGCTATTGCAAATTGAGCTACTATGAATGTAGGTTTTGCTGTGTCACTATAATGTGCTGATTCTAACTCCTATGGGAAAATACCCAGAAGTGGGGAGAGCAGGATTGTATGGTGGATCCATCCTTAATTTTTTGAGGGTTCTCCACACTGCTTTCCAGAGCACCTGAACCAGTCTGTGATTCTATCAACAGTGTGCTAGTATTCTTATCTCCCAGCTACTCCTACAGCATCTGTTATTGTTTATATTCTTTAGCTTTGTCAATCTGACTGGAACGAGGTGAAATCTCAATGTGATTTTGATTTGCATTTCTCTGATTACTAATCATTTAGAATACTTTCTCATGTATTCATTGGCTTGATCAATTTCCTTTGTTAATAAGTTTATATTTAGCTCTCTGATCCATTTATTTATTGGATTATTTGCATTTTTGATATTAATTTTTCTGCATTTTTTGTAAATTTTGAATATTAGTCCCTTATTAGAGGAATCAAAGGCCATGATTATCTCCTAAAATTGTCTTGTGACAATTTTGACCAATTCCTTGGCTGAGCAGAAACTTTATAGTTTAATAGCATCCCACTCATTGATTTTTTTACTTTAATTCTTCTGCTTTAGAAGTCTTGTTAAGAAGGTCTTCGCCTTCTCCCGAGTGCTGGAGTGTTGGTCTTAATTTTTTTTCTAGCAGTTGTATGGTAGCTAGTTTAGTTTCTAGTTCCTTGATCCATTTTGATTTGATTTTTACACAAGGTGAGAAATAAAGATCTAATTTCAACTTCCTCCATATGCATGTCCAGCTTGTACAGCACCATTTGATGAATAGACTGTGATTCCTCCATGTAATATTTTGACCCCTCCCCATTGTCAATGACCAGATGTTTAAAGTTTTCTGGGTTTGCTCAGAGTCCTTCATTTTATTCCATTGATCTTCATTCCTATTTTGACACCAGTGCCACACTGTTTTTGTTACTATAGCGCTATAGTATAGTTTTAGATGTGGTATTGCAAATCCACCTTTTTTAGTCTTTTTGCTTAGTTCTGTTTTGGGCTATTCCGAGTTTGTTATTGTTCCAAATAAATTTGAGAATTGCTTTTTCTATATCTGTAAAGAATGACATTGGTTTGCATTTCTCAGATTGCTGCTGATATAGAACATTTTCTCTTATATTTCAGAGAAATACAAGTCAAAACTTCACTGAGATTCCACGTCACTCCTGTCAGAGTGGCAAAAATGAAGAATACAAACAATAATTGATACTGGAGGGGTTGTGAAGAGAAAGGAACAATAACACACTGCTGGTGGGACTGCAAACTTGTATAGTCACTCTGGAAAGAAGTGTGGAGACTCCTCAAAAAACTAGGGTTGGACTACCTTTTGACCCAGATATTCCACTCCTGGTTATTTTCCCTGGAGAGCTTGAATCAGCACACTACAGAGACACAGCTACATCAGTGTTTATACCAGCTCAATTTACAATAGATAGACTATGAAACCAACCCAGATGCCCCTTGCTGGATGACTGGATCCAAAAACTGTTTTATATATATACAATGGAGTTCTGCTCTGCTATTAGAGAGAATGATGCCATGGCATTTGCAGCCAAATGAATAAAGATGGGGAAAAATATATGCTGATTGAAATATCCCCAACTTAGAGACTTAAAAGCTGAATGTTCTCTGTCATATGTGGAAGCTAGAGTAAAATCTAAGACAGATTGAAAGTTAGCTGATCTCAAACATAAACTCAACATAGGTGAATTTTTATATAAGCACGGGGAACCATAACTATGAAGCTGTGGGGAGAAGGGAAGGGGCAGGGAAGGAAGGGAGGGTTTGGAGGGTTATTCGTACAACTGGAGGGAGGGATTAGCAGGGTTACCAACACAGCTGGGAACCCTTGACTCCCATGAGAAGCCCAACCGTAACTAGGCAGGCAAAGAAAATCAGAAAATTTAATAATTAATACATATGTATAGGTTTAGTTCTATCTATAAAATGGGGGGGGTAAAATAGGGGAGAGATGGGAGCAGGAAGTGGTCAAAGAGGGGGAAACCCTGGACTAAGATTGGCCTTTATTTACTTTGTCAATATCCTTACATGTGTGACTATGTAACAATGATTCCCTCTAATATGTAAGACTATGTTAAACAAATTTTAAAAAATCAGTAACTGAAAAGTATTTTCAGTAGTTTGCAGATTTGTCTCAGGTATCCCAATGCATTTGTATCATGTTTCCAAATCCATTCTGTCTGTTAAAAAGAAGCAATTATGAAAGAACATTCCTGGTGAAAATATGCAATCTCATGAATAAAGATGTATCAGCAACACAAAAAAAGAAAGTCATGCAGTATTTTGTATACAACCTGTATGCATCTCATATTTACTTTAAAGCATGTCTAGATTATAATATATAATACAATGTAAAGCTATGCAAATAGTATTTAGGGAATAATTACAAGAAATAATTCTGTACAAGTGCAGGACAAATGAAGGTTTTCCTAAAACATTTTCTGTCTGTTTGATTCATTGAATGTGGAACCCACGTGTATGAAGGATCATTTGTACTGAGAACACAATTTGTTTGTGTTTTGTACTTATGCATACTCCCTTAATTCTTTTGCATCTGTTTCCAGTCTTATTCCATATATATTAGTTGTAATCATGTTTCTATTTCTGATAATTTTTTCATTAATTATTATTTTGGTTTTATATAATTATAATTGTGATTTAATAACTGTATGATAGTCCACTACATTAATAAACATATTTTAAGTATGTAAAAAAAGAAAAAAAGACATTAGGGTCTTGATGGGGATTACATTGAATGCATACAGTGCATTGGGCAGAATAGCCATTTTAATCATATTTATTCTGCCTAACCAAGAATTTGGAACACCTTTCCATCTTCTCAGGTTTTCTTCAATTTCTGTCTTCAGCGTTCGATAATTTTCACTGTAGAGGTATTTTACTTCCCTTGTTAGATTAATTCCCAAATATTTTATTCTTTTTGAGGATATTTTGCTTGGGACTGATTTCCTGATTTTTGCCCTGATTTTTGCCTGATTTTTGTTAGTGTATATGAAAGCTATTAATTAATGGGTATTGATCTTATAGTCTGATACTTTACTAAATATGTCTATAAGCTCAAGCAATTTTCTGATGGAGTTTTATGGTTGTTCCAGATATATGATCATGTTGTCAGCAAAGAGGGATAGTTTGACTTCCTCTCTGCCTATTCTCACTCCTTTGATTTCCTTGCCTGATTGCTCTGGCTAAGTTCTCGAAAAATATATTGAATAAAAGTGGTGAGAGCAAACAGCCTTCTCTTGTTTTTGAGTTTAGTGGAAATGCTTTCAGCTTTTCTCTGTTTAGTATTATACTAGCTGAGGGTTTGTCATATATGGCCTTCACATAGTTAAGATAAGTTCTTTTTATCCCTGTCTTCTCTAGATTTTTGAGCATCAATAGGTGTTGGATTTTATTGAAGACCTTTTTTTGTATCAATTGAGATGATCATGTTTTTACTTTAATTCTGTTTAAGTGATGAATCGCTTGTATTGACTTGTTTGTTGAACCACCCATGCACACTTGGAATGAGGCCCAATTGATCCTGGAGAATTATCTTCTTAATGAGTTTTTGCAGTTTGCTAAAACTTATTAAGGACTTTTGTGTCAATGTTCATCAGGGATATTGGTCTGTAGTTTTCTTCTGTTTTTGTTGGGTTTTGGTATCAAAGTTATGGTTGCCTCATAAACAGTGTTTAGGAGAGTTCTTTCCTTTTCAAATTCTTGGAATAGCTTCATAAGAAGAGGTGTTAGCTCCTCCTCATAGATGTGGTAAAACTCAGTGGCAAATCCACCAATTTCTGGGCTTTTTGTTCTTTAGAATGCCTTTTTCTTTTTCTTTTTCTTTTTTTTTTTTTTAATAGAGAGTCACAGTGAGAGAGAGAGAAAAAAAAGAGAGAGAGAGGAGCAATTTTTTAATTCAGTTTTTCATATGACTCTCATTCTTCTAACACTTTGTTGTGTACGTGGTGCTGGGGTCTGAACTTGAGTACTCACGGATGTGAGGCAAGCACTGTAACCGCAGAGTCACCACTCCAGCCCCCTTTAGAATGCTTTTAATTGCTTTATGAATTTCAGAGTCTGAGCCTGTAATTTGGCTGTTTAAGATTTTAATAGTGTCCTGCATCAATTTGGGTATGTAGTATATGTTGAGAAAATTGTCCATGTATTCCAGATTATCTAATTTAAGGGAGTATAGTTTTTCAAAATATATTCTTGCAATTCAGTTGATTTCCATAGGGCAGGGATGATCACTCCCTTTTCATTGGTGATTTTGTTGATTTGCTTCATTTCCCCTCCTTCTTTTAGTGAGATTGGCTAGGGGTGTATCAATTCTATTAAATTTTTTCAAGAACTAGCTCTTTTTTTCATTAATTCTTTTTATTGATTTTTTTTTTTTTTGTTCTCAATTTCATTGATTTCAGCTCTGATCTTGATTATTTCCTGTCTTTGCTGGCTGTGGGATTAGATTGTTCTTCCTTTTGTAGGGATTTGAGGTGGAAAATAAGCTATTTATTTGGGATTTCTCCTCATTTTTAATGTATGCACTCAGTGCTATAAATTTTCTCCTTAAAATACTTCCATACTGTCACAGAGGTTTTAATGTGTTGTATCTTCATTCTCATTCTCTTCCTAGAATTTCTTGATTTCTGCTCTCATGTCTTCTTGGATCCAGTCTTCACTTAATAGAGTATTAAACATACCCTGTATATGTGTGTCTACTGTTATGATTTTTGCTATTAAATGCTAGGAGTCATGGCATCATGTTTTGATTTGGATACATGAAATAGTATCTACTTTTTAATATTTACTGACATTTCCCTTGTGAACTAGAATATGATCTATATCGGAGAAGGATCTGTGAGCTTCTCAGAAGGTACATTCGCCAATGTGGGGTGGAATATTCTGTAGATTTCTGTTAAATCCACTTGATTTATGGAGTTGTTTAGGCTAGATTTCTCTTTATAGTTTCCTAGCTTTGACAATTGATGATAGTGGACTGTTGAAGTCTCCCAGTATTATTGTGTTCAGGTCTATAAGCGTTTTTATGTCTTGGAGTAATTTACTCACATAGTTGAGAACATTTGTGTTTAGGGAGTATATATATTTACTATGATTGTATATTCCTGTTATATTTTTCTCTTTACTAGAATATAGAAACCTTCTTTATCTCTTCTGATTAGTTTATGTTTGAAATCTACTTTGTTGGATATACGTATTACAACACCAGATTGCTTTCTTTGGGTGTACACATGGTAGATTTTTTCCCATCCTTTTACCTTCAATCTGTGGATATTATTGGTTGTAAGATCGGACTCTTGTAAGCAGTGCATTGTTGGATTTTATTTTTTGATCCAATTTCTTAATCTGTGTCTTTTGTTTTGTGCATTGAGACTATTCATGTTCAGTGATAGGTTAGTTGTGTGGTTGTGGTTCATAGTCATCATGTTTTATTAGTAAATTCTATGCTGTCTTGGTTGACTATTGATAACATGTAACTTTATTGAATTTCCTCTATTTGTCCATTTTGAGGAGCGTTTTCTTGCTCTTCTATGAGGAGTTTCTCTTTAAGGATTCATTGTAATGATGGTTTCCTGTTCACAAATGCTGTAAGTTTCATCTTATCATGAAAAGTTCTTATTTCCCTGTCAAACTTCAAGCTGAGTTTTGCTAGGTATAGTATTCTTGCCTGCATGTTGTGTTCATTCAGACATTGAAAGATCTCCTTCCAGGATCTTCTTGCTTCCAGAGTCTAGGCTGAAAAGTCAGAGATTATATTTATTAGTTTGCCTCTGAATGGGATTTGGCATTTCTCCCTTGTGGCTTTTAATATTCTTTCCTTGATTTCCCTGTTGTACATTTAGAATATGATGTGTCTTGGTGAGTTTCTCATTTGATTAGTTCTATTGGGTGTCCTATAAGCTTCCTATATAAACATACTGACATGGGAAAATTTTTTCTTCAATTATTTCATTGAGAATGTTCCTTATACCATTTGTTTGCCTGTTGATTTCTTCCTGTATCCCAATTTCTCTCATATTGTTTCTTCTAATTTCATCCCAGATATTTTGAAAATTCTGCTTGTGTTCTGTGGGTGTCTAGTTCAGTCTCCTGGACTTTCTGGGTGAAGACTTCCCTGAAGAGATCACACTAACAACTGTCCCAAGAGCTGGCCTCTGCTAGCCTCCATGGGGATCTGAAACTCAGGAGTATTCCAGATATTAGGGCAGGGGTCAAATGTTAAGCAATGCTCCTCTGCTGGTAGCACTCACAATCCCTCCAGGTTTTTCTGAGCTCACACTGTGGTCTCTTTAGTGTTTCTGTCCCACGTTAGCTTATCATGGGAGCCTTCCAGATGGAGGGGGATGAACAGAGCTGAGCAAGGCTCTCCTGCACTCTACTAACCTGAATCCCCCTGAGCTAAGTAAAGACTGAGCCTGTACCATGCCTCCTTTTCTGGGTTCAGCCTCTGAACCATGGCTGGCTCCTTGACAGAATTGTGGAATACCCTGCTCAGAATTGCTGACTCCCTCCTGCCTGCCAGTCTGTTTTAAAAGACTCCTGATTCTCTGTCTTTCAGGAAGCTGAGAGACACTGTTCTCTCTTACACAGTAAGATGCAGTGGAGGTGTCTCTAGTTGAGTCTAATGCATGGTGCTTTATAGAGCTCAGCTTTACTGCAGCGTATCAGATCACAAATTGTGGTTCAGCTCCTCCCCCACTCCCTTGCTGATTGGGAGCAATGGTGGTCGTAGTTAGGTGGTCTCCCCTAACTAGTTCTGTGTTCTGGTGATATTTTCCCCTAAATGCACCTTGCAGCAATGGAGCTGTCCTGGAGTTTTTTTCGTCCAGTTATGGAGCCAAACAAGAAGCAGCTCACCATCTTGGAATCCTTTGAGGTGAAACCATAATGTCATTTTGATTTGCATTTTTCTGTTTACTAGTGGTTTAGAACACTTTCTCAAGTATTCATTGGCTTCCTCAATACCCTCTGTTGAGAAGTTTCTGTTTAGATCTCTGGCCCACTTATTGATTAGATTATTTGTATTTCTGATATCCAGTTTTTTCAGTTCTTTGTAAATTTTGGATATTAGTTACCTTTTGGAGGAATCACAGGCCATGATTATCTCCCATTCTGTGGGTTCTCTCTCGAAAGTTTTGACCAATTCCTCTGCTGAATAAAATCTTTTAATTTAATGGCATTCTACTCATTAATTCTTGACTTTAATTATTTTGCTTTTGTAGTCTTGTTGAGGAAGTTGTTGCCAACTCCCATATGCTAGAGTATTGGTCCTAATTTTTTTTCTAGCAGTTGCATGGTAGCTAGCTTAATTCCTAATTCTTTGATCCATTTTGATTTGATTTTTATGCAAGGTGAGAGATAAGGATCTAATTTCAACTTCCTACAATGGCTATCCAATTTGTCCAGCACCATTTGTTGAATAGGCTGTCATTTCTCCATGTTATATTTTGATTCCCTTTGTCAAAGATCAAATGTCTAAAGATACGTGGAGTTGTCTCAGAGTCTTTTATTCTATTAAATTGGTCTTCACTCCTATTTTGCTACCAGTACCATGCTGCTTTTGCTTCTACAACTCTATAGTATAATTTTAGATCTGGTATTGTGAAACCACCATTCTCATCCTTCTTCCTTAGTAATGTTTTGGCTATTCTGGATTTCCTGTTCCAAATGAATTTGATAATTGTTTTTTCTATATTTGTAAAGAATGACCTTGGATGATGCTGGAGCAGTGGCTCAGTGATTACAGCACCTAGGCAGCATGCATGAGTACCCAGGTCAATTCCCATCACCACATACACAATGAGGTGTCAGAGCAATGAAAGCCACATGAAAAATTAAGTAAAATTGATTCTCTATTTCTCTTTCTGTCTCTCTTTAAAAGAAAGAATATAACCTCCTTGGTACCTTGATGGGGATTGCATTGACTCTCTATAGCATTTTTGGCAGAATGACAATTTTAATTTTATTAGTTCTGTATAACTGAGAATATAGAACATCTTTCCATTTTTTCAGATCTTCAATTTGTATTCAGTGTTTGATAATTTTCATTGTAGAGGTATTTTACTCCCTTGTTAGATTAATTCAAAAGTTTTTTTTTTTAGGATTATCGTGAATGGGACTGATTTTCTCATTTCTTCTTTGTCCTATTATCGTTAGTACACAGGAAAGCTATTGATTAATGGATTTTGATCTTATAGCCTGTCAATATGCTAAATCTGTTTATGAGCTGAAGTACTTTTCTGGTGGAGTTTTTTGGATCTTCCAGATATAAGATCATATTGTCAGCAAAAAAGGATATTTGACTTCCTTTCTTCCTATTCTTATCCCTTTGATTTCCTTCTCTTGCCTGATTGCTCCAGCTAGAGTTTTGAGGGCAACATTGACTATAAGTGGTGAGAACAGTCAGGCTTATCTTGTTCCTGAGCTTGGTGGAAATGTTCTTAGCTTTTCTCCATTTAGTATTACACTATCTGAGGGTTTGTTATATATGATATCTATTTTGATCCCTATTTTCTCTAGAGCTTTGAGCATCAAAGGGTGCTGGATTTATCAAATGCCTTTTCTGTATTAATTAAGATGATCATATATTTTTATCCTTAATATGTTTAAGTGATGAATAACATTTTTTGATTTACATATGTTGAGCCAGTCTTGCATACCTGTAATGAAGCCCACTTGATTGTGATGAATTATTTTCTTAATGTGTTTTTGAATGCAGTTTGCTAGAACCTTATTAAGGATTTTTGTGTTGATATTCATCAGGGATATTGGTCTGTAGTTTTCTTGTTTTGATGTGTCTTTGTTGGGTTTTGGTATCAAAATTATAGTTTCCTCATAAACAGTGTTTGGGAGAGTTCTTTCCTTTCAATTTCTTAGAATAGCTTCGTAAGGAGAAGTGTTAGCTCTTCCTCATCAGTGTGGTAAAACTCAGTGGGGAATCCATGAGGTTCTGGGCTTTTCTTCTTTTGAATGCTATTAATTGCTATATTGATTTCAGTGTGTGTTATTGGGCTGTTTAGACTTTCGATATTGCCCTGCATCAATTGGCGATGTTGTCTGTGTCTGGAAATTTGTCCACGAATTCCAGATTATTTAATTTAGAGAAGTATAGTTTTTCAAAAAATGTTCTGACATTCCATTTATTTTTAGGGGGCCAGTTGTAATCACTCTCCTTTTTGCTGGTGATTTTGTTGATTTGCTTTTTCTCCTTCTTTTGTGAGATTACCTAGGGGTCTGTCAATTTCATTTTTTTTTTTTTCAAAGAACTAGCTCTTTGACAATTTATTGTTTTGTTGTTGTTGTTCTCAATTTCATTGATTTCATCTCTGATCTTGATTATTTCCTGTCTTCTGTTGGCTTTGGGTTTAGATTGTTCTTTGTTTTAAAGGTATTTGAGGTGGAGCATAAGCATATTTATTTTAGATCTCTTCTGGTTTTTAATGTAGGCACTCAGTGCTATAATTTTTTCCCTTAAGAATATTTTCATGGTATCACAAATGTTTTGATATGTTGTGTCTTCATTCTCATTTTGTTCCAAGAATTTCTTGATTCCTGCTCTCATGTCTTCTTGGATCCATTCTTCATTGAATATGATATTATTCAGTCTCCATGCATGTATGTTTTTGACTATGATTTTTGCTATTAAATGCTAAGTTCATAGCATCATGATCTGATAGGATACATGGAATTATATATACCTTTTATATTTACTGAGATTTATTTTGAGAAGTAGAATATTATCTACTTTGGAGAAGCATTCATGTGCTACTGAGAAGATGGTGTACTCAGCCAATTTGGAGTGGATTCTTTATAATGCTATTTTCTGTTCATGAATCCTGCCAGTTAGATCTTATCAAGAAATGTCTTTTCCCCATTGAATTTGTAGCTGAGTATAGTATTCTCAGCTGCATGTCTTGATCATTCAGACATTGAAAGTTCTCCTTCCAGGATCTTCTTCCTTCAAGAGTCTGAGATGAAAAGTCACAGATGGTACTTATTGGTTCGCTTTTGAGTGTGATTTGGTGTTTCTCTTTTGTAGCAATTTTTTTTTATCTGGAAAACATTTTTTTCTCCCCTACCCTTACCTCTTCATTCCACTACCCCCATATATCTATGGTTCCCCTTACTATGTGTTGCTTCACCTTTGCTGTGTCTAATACATGAGTTAGACAACCTTTCACCCAAGGCTGTGTTTTTCTCTAGCCTCCACAAATGAGTGAAAACATTCGGCCCTTGACTCTGGATTTGACAAACTTCACTCAGCATGATATCTTTCATTCCCATCCATTTACCTTCAAAGGCCACAATATCATTGTTTATAATTGATGAGTGGATTTCATTGTATATATGTATCACAGCTTTGGGATCCATTCATCCAGTGAGGAGCTAGTGGGTTGGGTCCATATTTTGGGTATTGTAAATTTGGCTGCTATGAACTTAGATTTTGCTATGTCACTGTAATGTTCTGATTCTGACTCCTCTGGGAAAATACTCAGAAGAGGGTTAGCTGATCTCTTGCACCTTTTAATATTATTTCCTTGATTCCCTTTTACACCTTTTCAGTATGATGTGTCTTGGTGAACTTCTCATTTGTTTGGGCCTATTTGTTGTCCTATATGCTTCCTGGATTAGCATTTCTTACTCTATTCTAATATGGGAAAATTTTTCTTTAATCATTTCATTGAGAATGTTCTTTATACCTTTCATTTGTTTATTGATTTCTTCCTGTGTACCAATTATTCTTAGATTGTTGCTTCTGATTTCATCCCAGATATTTTGAAAATTCTCCTCATGTTCTGTGAGGTTTTTTTTGTTCTTTTTTGTCATCTGTGTGCTCAGTCTTACTCAGCCTAACTTCATTGTCAGAAGTTCTTTCTTCCAGAGCTGTGGTTTTGTTTTCTATAGAGTTTAGTCTATTATTAAATTTTTCTGTCATTGTTCTTATGTGATTGACTTTACTTCATTTTTCAATGTCTATTTCTTTGATAATAGAGCTTTTCATCTCCTGAATTTTCTCAGTCCCTTCATTAAACCTACCTTTAGTTCATTGTTCTTTTTAGTAATTAGATTGTTGATAATTATTTCTAGATTTTCATTCTGTTCCCTGACTGTGGGCTGCTTGTTAGTGGAGTTGTGGGTTTGAGGTGAACCTTTTCTAGTTTGATTCCTCATTTTTGATATGCTTCTTCTGGATCTTTGAATTGAGTTTCTCTGTGGTGAAGGTAGGAAGGTCTGGATGTTCTTCTTCCTTAAAGGTTAAAGGGTAGGGTTAGACACCACCCCTCTCTTTTCTTCCAGAAAGATGCTTCTGCCTGGATCCTCCTTTTGCTGTACCTTATGGATACAGGCCCCAGAGCACTGATCCAGAATCTATTGGGAGTGTGTGGCAGCCTGCTAGATTGTAGAAGCTCAGCAGGCAGGGTGCTTTGTTCAGTTCTGGGATTTCCTGATGGGCCAGAATGGGCCTCCTACACTCCAGGACCTGACATGGCATCCATGGAAGTGTGTATGTGCCCAATGTAGCTGGACCTAGCAGGAATTGGATATGTCTGGGTGGCTATGCAACAGCAGCTTGGTGGATTAGGATGGGGGGTGGGACTGCATGCCTGAAGGCCCCAGACCTGAGGCCTGGATATAAGGGCAGAAGATGCTTAGGTGGCTCTGGTGGAGTTCCTCCTGAAACTATTTTTTGATATGAGAATTACAGCAGAGCTATATAGGAGATAGTGTGGGTAAAACAGAAAGAAAAATAAAACAGAAACAAAGTTTTCCTTTTATCAATTAGAACATAAAAATTAAAATTTTCATAGCATTACCAGGAACACAAATTATTCAAAAAAGTCTAGACAGTTAAAAGGTAAATTTTATTTTGCAAAACTTATTACCTACATCTGATATATAGATTAAAATGATATTTACTTTACTAAAATCATATCTGCAAGGACAGTTTTATGATACAACATATTATATGCTTTTATTTAGTTGTGGGAATGTAGACAGGGTTCTTCTTGTTACTCACTCTTTTTTTCCACTACCATTAGAAGGACTACAGTATGACAACTGAGAATAATAATATCACTATTTACTCCTGAAAGAAATAGGGGCCATGATATATTTTGCATCTACAATAACATCTGACTTTATCTACACTGGAATATCTAAGATATTCCATGCCTAAGACAGAGAATAACCTATTAAACAATTTTCAAATGTAAATGTTACTTTAAAAAATAGACATCAGATCTTTTCTGACTTAGTTGTAGTAGAAAAGAGGTAGGAAGAAAAGAAACAGAAGTGGCCTTGAGAGGATGGCAGGGATACTAGTCACCATTAAGTTTGGGAAGTGAAGATGTTGAAAAAGGAGACTATTAAAACCATGACCAGAAGCGCAAAAAAAAAAAAATAAAATAAAATTCTCATACTTCTAAAACTTAGTGAGGATACTGAACATTAGAAATTTCACATGTGGTTTGAATTTTTTCTTATATATTTACACTATTTTGAAACATATCAATTGACACAACTGATAAAATATCTTCAAGGAGTTTATACCCTTCAAAAAGAGAGAAAATGAACAAATAAAAAATATCTACAATTGAAAACTTCCTAATTTATTTATTTTTTCTATCTTAGGCATGATGTTACCCACCCAAGGTAGATAAAATCAGATGCTAGTGTAGAGGCAAAATATTGCATATTGCTACAGTCAAGAGCAAACTGATTAAAATGCTGAGAAACTCTTGTGGAGCATCCATGAAAACTAAATGTCCACCTTCCCACGAGAGCATCCCTCCTCATCTTGATCTTCCCCAGCAGAACATGGTTTTGTGAGAACAAATGACAGTCTCCCTGTGGAACTAGCTGCTCACTAATCCTTTGAGTAAATTTATTTCACAGAGCAAGTTATCTTCAATAAGATTCTTAGTGACACACAGATAGATTATTTTTGCTATTAGAAATCTCTGCTTATTTATTTAGTCTCACTAACACTATTAGAAATGGACTCAAAGAATCCACTATTTGGGATTTCAAATTTAATACTTGATCATGAAATGTATGAAGACAGCAACCATGTCTTACTCCTCTTTTTTCATCCCAGTCTCTAAGAAAGCACAGAAATTTTACAGAGAACTGGTAAATAAGCACTGACTATAAGAGTATAGCTGACAGATGTACTCCTTTTGTAACCAAGAAACAACAAAATACTTAGATTTTTCTAAAGTAAAATATAAAATAAGGATTTTTCATGTATTTCCATCATCATGGTACTAACCAAATTTTACATAAATATTTTACATCATGTCTATTAGTGATTAATGACCTTTAATTTGTTTTTGATGCCTTACCATGAAACTGTTTTGGAGAAATAGTATATTTAAACTACCACATCAATTACTCTTAGCTTTATAAACACATTTCTTCAAAAAAGGTGAAAATTTGTTCTAGGCTTCTTCACAGTCTGAATCTATTATGTGATACTTCAATGGCATGAGTTTATCAGGGTAGTTAAAAATGTCAGGTCTTTGTTTTGCCAGGCTTCCCCAACTACTTATTCCATTAATAACACCCTATTTCATCATCTGCTCTTTGTGTGTGTGTGTGTGTGTGTGTGTGTCTGTGTGTGTGTGTGTGTGTGTGTATGTATGAAAGGGAGATGAAACCCAGGGCCTCTCACATGCTCACCAAAGGCGTCCCTGACCCACTCTTCTTGAACCTTACATAATATTGCACATATTCATTTGTTCATTTTATCACTCCTAATAGGAAATGAAATCCTTAAAGACTTGTCAGTTGCACCCACTGATATATCTCAAGCTTCTGTATATATGGTGAAGATCTAATAAATATTTTCCTTTAGGTTTTTTTGGGTGGTGGCTACTACCAGCGGCTCTCTAGGCTCTGAACGCTAAGGCTGGTTCTCTGTCAGCTATGGACTGTACCAAATGAACGCTTCCTTACTAGTTACCAATGCCAATGTTCAAGTTGCTGAAGACCAAATTTGAAGTCGCTGAGCTCTGGTCCAGACAACACTTTTCAAACCCTAGATATCAGTGCTTTTCTTTTTCTAGGTCCAGCAGATCCAGAGAAAACCCTTGAGTTTGAGCACCTCTTTCAGAGAAAGTTCTAACAGGTAGGAGGAGTACTCATGCTCCCATTTGTTTCATTACAGTCCTGGGGAGGTAGGGTTAGGAAGCATCCAGGCATATCCTCACATGGTTCCTGGTCCAGAGATTTCTCAAACCGCAGACGTATGGCTCATCTGCGCCATGTGACTGGATTTATTTGAGGTATGATAGCTTTCTTTAAGAGTTGCTTCCATTTCTCCAAGTATCGGATAGTTTTAATAGGTATCCAGTCCATCAAATGTTTTCCTGTATGTCTATACTTCCATCACCTGCAGTTCCTGGACATTGGTTTCCCAGCCCAAGAGATGTCAATGGACAACTGATTTAAACTTTCAAAACAATCTCTGATGAGTAAGACTTTCTCAGATATCCTGTTGCAGTTAGAAGCCTATTCTGCCTTCAATGCACTGAGAATATCTTTGTAGCATTGAGATCTCTGTACACACACCAGAAAATCAGTTGTTAGGACTGTATCAACCTCAAACAAAGACTGTCACAAAGGTTCCATAGATCTCTTCCATGTGTCCCTGTGTGTTACATATAGCTCTGGGCTCTTTCAATGTTTTAGTTTCTGATACTGAGTTTTAGAATCTGTGTTTCCTGGTGTTTTGAGACAGCTGCATGGATAGAAATCATTTTTCTAAGAAAATATACAGGTCATACTTTTAACATAGTGATAATTAACTCGTACTAAAATGTCTATTTTAAATATGGTGATACTAATTATTAAAAAATATAAAATGTAGTATAAGAAGAAAACAAGTTCTCCCAAATCCCTTATAGGCATAAAATCATTACTAGTAGTTTGCTATAGTAGTTTATTATATTTTCTTGCAGTTCTAAGTTTGGTTTTAAATCATATCTGCTATCACTTTTTTTTTAAGAAAGAGGGACAGTGAAAGAGAGAGAGACAGAGAATCCATTTTTATGTAGCTTTTTACATGAGCTTTGTTGAGCGGACACTTAGTTGTATAGGTGGGTACTGGGGTTTGAACCTATGGACTCACACATGCTGGGGAAGCTCAGTAACTGCCAAGCCACTGCTCCAGTCCCTGTTATCAGGTTTAATTAAGTTATATATCTTGCTTTTCCACTTAGCATGAAGCCAGTATTTCATTTGATAAGCATAATTTTCATTGAGGCATATGACTGCTTGGAGCAATTCTATACATCAACATCATCAACTGGGGGATTTGTTTGTCTCCAGTTCTAATTGTTGAGTTGGTATCATTATCACATTATCAACAATGGACAGTACATATAATAGTGGTTCCATAAGATTATAATGGAGAAGAAAAATCCTTGTGGATGTAGCCATTGTAATGTTAAGCACATTACTCAATTATTTATGGTGATCCTGGTGCAAACAATCCTACTGCCCTTCATATAAAAGTAACTACATACAATCATGTATGGTACATGACCCTTAATGTTGACAAAAAACTAAATAATGGCTTACATATTTACTATACTACATTTTTATGATTATTTTAGTGTACTTGGACTTATAAAAATAAACTTTACTCTACAAAAGTATTCCATGCTGTTCCAGCAGTAGTGTCATGTATTTACAGTCTTGATTGCTTCAGGAGGCCACATGGAGTTATTGACCTACATAATATAAGTTCATGTTAGTAGACCCTGTAATGTTCAAAGGACAACAAAATCAGCCAACAATGCATTTCTCAGCATGTGTCCCTGTGTGTGGGGTGGGAGGTGTCTGTGAGCATTTCTGTGCTCACACACACACCTTATGTAACACACACGAGGGAAAGTAAAAAAGTATTCTGTCTGCCTGTGTTGATTGTTTTGCAGTTAATGATAATACTGATAACTTTACTGATGTAGTGCCTACAGTATGACAATAAATTAGCTTATGTTATCTCATCCAGTCCTTATAACAGTGTTGCAAGGTAGACTCTGTAATTCCATGTTCCATACTAGAGGGTACTGATATTCTCTGGTTAAACAACATGCCTCAAGTCAATGACCACTATGGATAGAGTTGTGTGTTGGAACTGGTTTATACAAAGTTTATGCTCTTTCCTCTGTTTACTTAGACAGTAATGTGTATACATATTTATGTATGTTCTTCCTTCATGTACTGTTTTCCTTGTGCAAAGATAAAAGTGAATTTTTCCTTCTTGAAATATCTATCATCTAAGCAGAAAGAAGTGATCAAGAAGTACACTGAGGATAAGGAAAATTTAACATATGGCTCATCTCTATAAATATAAATGTCTCTTAAACATTTTGCACTATGATTAACTCAGATCCAGATGACTTAGAAGGGATTATTTTGTTTATTAAATAATAAATTTCTTGCCTTGACACATTCAGCCAGACGTATGTATAAACCCAATGCAAGGACTTGACTCATGTTGAGTCTTTTGTTAGGCTCAATGACTGATACTAAAAAAACAAAACAAAACAAACAAACAAAAAAAAAAACCCACAAAACTTTGTCATGTGTGTGAACCATATGGCAAAACAAAATATTTTAATTAAATGTGACATCTGCTGTGAAATCCCAGAAAAGTTCATCAACCTATTCGGTGGAGTAGGAGGCAAGATGGACCTGGCTTCTCAGGAAAGATAACACCGTATTTAGGTAAGTCAGAGGGGCCCAGATGGATAGAAGTTGGGGGAAGAAGTGGGTGAACAGAAATAGCTTTCTCCTAAAGTTACCAACAAATGTTGTGTGCCTTTTGAGGTCAGACAGAGATAGATGAAAGACAGGTTTATACACACACACACACACACACACACACACACACACAGAGTTTTCCTCATGTTATTATTGGGTTACAGCCCAATAATTTGATAATATTGTAAATTAAGACAGCTTTGAGCACATCTACCCTACCAAACACCCAAGCTTAGCAACTCAGCACACTGTAGAGCACCTATCAGCTGTGCCCACTGCTGATCACATGGCTGATTGGGAGCTATAACTCACTTCTGCTGCTGAGTTTTGCAAGACAGTATCATGCTGCATATTGCTCATCTGGGACAAGATCAAACTTCAAAATTCAAAGCACCACTTTCTAGCCATTGAAAGTCAAATAATCACAAATTTAGTCATCTCTCTATTTATAGATCTATGTTTCTCTTTCTAAAAATAAAATATGGTAGATAGGTAGATAGATAATAGATAGATACATAGCTAGATAAACTACATACAGGATTTTCTTCTATTTTTAGTGAAAGCCTAGAACTTATTAAGTGTTCAATGAACAATTAAGTATTAAGAATCTTATGGAGGGCTGGAGAAGGTGACTCAGCAGTAGAGTGCTTGCCTGGTATACATGAGGACCTGGACTCAAAACCCACCACCACATATAAAACTGTTGGGAAAAATAATATGAAAAAATAAATAAAATCAATTCTTTCCCCTCTTTCTTACACACTTGCTTAAAAAATGAATCATGGATAATATGTCTTTGCATTAACTTTGAGGTCTTGGTGCTATGCCATTTCTTTCCATCATCTCATACTGTATTTGTCAGCCTGATGTGGTATTGACCCCATAGCACTGTGATTCGCACACCCCAGGTAGATGCTTTGGTCAGCCTGGTTAAGTCCTGGTCCATACCTAGTTCTCCTTTCATTTTACAACTTTTTGAAATAAAATACAACCTGGATGCAAATGAGATGAATATCTGAAACCTTTTTTGTATTTAGAAGGTGGATGAGAGTCAAGTCAAAAGGAGGCACAGGGGACCAGTATATAATTCACAAGCAATATAATCACTATGAAAATACAATCGCTTTTAGTTTTTCCTTTATAGACCTAGTTGCTGTCTTTTAA
>PVKS010025331.1:0-30015 GCA_004027875.1 Aplodontia rufa
AAAAAAAAAAAACCAAAGGGGGGAACAATTTTTTTAAACTCATGATTATATGTGTAAATGACTATAAAGCTATCTGTGGCTCCACAGCTTCGTGCTACAAAATCCAAACGAGTCCTAACTTGTGGTTCTCTGAGGTTTAGGGCACAGTATAAAAATCTCTCATAGTTTCTATTTTAATTTCTAAAGGGTTAAATCTAATGGAGACTCTAATAAACATCTGTAGCTATTATCTCCTACCAGTGGAGAGCCAAGACCTATTAAAAGCTACGAAATCTGTTTTCTGTCTGGCTTGTATTGTGTGCACACCCATTGGCTTATAGATAAATGAGTACTCATAAATTTAATAAATGGATCCCAATGCCTTCTGGTTCATGCTAAGTAAATAAAACTTTAACAAAAAGGGTTCATCTAAATTGGTAAAAGTAAAGGGGCCTTTAAAATTGCCCACCCACACAGAGCCATATTATTAAAAGTTCATCCTTGTTCCAGGTGCCTAGGGGGGAAAATGTCCATTTTAAAATAAGCCTCAGTTGCAGAATAGCAAGAGCAATATTCAAAACATGAAATGGATCAGAGCTATGGCTAACCAAACAAAGTTTTGGTTTCTATAAAATGTTTAAAAAGTAATTTTCATTTCTTCTAGGATTTTTCTTCAGCAGGACAAGGATGACTTGCACTATAAACTACACCTGCCTGATGTCTTGATATTTATGGATAACCTAATTTTAGCAGTTAAAAATGAATAAGTTAGGGGCTGGAGTGGTGGCTCAGTGCTTACCGCACTGGCCCTGCATGGGCAAGTAACGGGTTCAGGCCCCAACACCCACGTACACAACTAAAGTGCCAGAGCAACAAGAATCATGTGAAAAACTCAATAAGAATTGATTCTCTCTCTCTCTCTCTCTCTCACTATCCTTCTCTCTTTAAAAAAAAATGAGTAACTTAGAGTCCACATAAATAAAATTGATCTTAACAAATGTGTTTGTTAAAAGAGACATCCTATTAATTTGCCAAATCAACTGCTAAATGTAAATTCAACTCATCTTATTAGATTCTATACGTTAACATATATGTGGTTGATTAAATGTGGTTTTATAAACTGATAAATTAAAAAATGGTTTAAGATTACTTTGTTTCTGGGATTTTGCTGAAAGTAAGATTACTAAAAGTTAAGATTCTAACAGATGTAACTCAATATGCAGAGGGCTCAAACGGTACATAAAGTATTTGATCTTATTAAGAGAAGCAATTAAAAATATTCAAAAATTTTATAAGGTATGTTTCAAAATGTAAATTTAATTCAACAACTAAAAAAAGAGATAAAGAAAGTTATAGGTATGGAAATACATTGTGATTAAAAATATTAACAAAAAATGTTTCTAGCAGCTGGAGCAGTGGCTCAGAAGTTGGAACACTTGCCTGGCATGTGTAAGGACCCTGGTTCAAACCCCAGCAGCACGTACCCTACAAAGTGTTGGAAACAAAGGCCAGATGAAAAAATAAGTAGAATTGATTCTGTCTCTCTATCTCTCTCTCTCTCTCACTTGCTTCCTCTCTTTCTCTTTAAAAATGTTTCTACTTTACAATATAAAGTATTTTATATTGTAAGGTAAACAAGTTATAGAATTTCTGAATTGGTTGCAGAAGGTTTGTGGAAGTAAATCCCAAAAGCCTATGTGTAATTAACTTGTCTATAATTAGCACAGTTAAAATTATTTAAGGTTTCTCCTAAGATCCAATATTAATGTACTGCTATGAATCGAAATCTAGTTCTCTATATGTTAAGATAACAAGAGTTTCTTAAAGCATTGATCAGATCTTGTCTGTCAAGACAATTCCTGATATCTGTTAAGATTTTGCTATATAGAGAAACTATTCTTTTTTAATTTTTTTATTAAGGAGCTGAGTTATTGTGCAATCATAAATGCATATAAAGTAACAATGTGTTAGGCATATGTTCTTAAACCAGAATCACCCCCCATCACCCACCCTCCAGTCTCTTGATTCTTCTATATTTCGCCCCTAGAAGCAATATAAATTCTTAGACTGTGATTGTTCCAGAATTAAATGATTGCATAAGTATTATTGGATTCTCAATGGGATAAAGAGTATGCTACAATGTTTATTGTCTTAGAGAAACTATTCTAAAGAAATTAAGGTTTACATGTTTTAAAGTCTTGTAAATGATTACCTCATAACTGATTAAATAAACAGATGTTATTTCAGGTTATTAGAATATAACAGACACCCTAAATATATGCAACCAGAGATATACATACATCTAAAGACCATGTTTATATGTGCCTTGTCTAAGTATTATATAAAAGTATGTAAAATAAAAGTTTATGTAGGTTTACCAATAAGGTAAACAAAACTATTGCATGAATGCTTTACAAAAACAAAACTTCTAATATAACAACCTGAGTAATTTGAGATAATAAGTGATCATCTACAGGATAGACAAAATATAAGACTGATTTTCAGTACTAAATACTGACCCCAGTTAAGTCAAAGGGATAAATAACTATAACTATCAAGTCAGACATTAGAATTAAAGTCTAGTACTTTTACTTCAAAATTGGTAAAACTGGCCTGCTGGATGTTTAAGAACCAAACTTTGGAGATTAAAGTTAAGAAAACAAAAAGGCCAAGAAGCAGCCAATATTTTGGCAGTTGCTCTGATTAATTCAGAGTATATCATTATGAAAAAAAAAAAGCATTAGATATATGTATCTGGGACCCACTCAGGCAAAAAAATATAATTCAGTATCGACTTATATCTTGAACAACAAAGGTTATGACATTTTATAAAGCTTTAAGTAAAAAAGGTGACACTCTGTAGTTTGAATTAAATAGTGAGAGTCTAAAGGGGGAGATGAGGCAGCAGAAAGAAGTCCCCTGTTCAAAAAGAAAAAAGAATCCCGCTGCCCAAAAAGAAAAAAGCATGTTTTGACATCTTAGTATCTCTCAGCAGCAAGCTGTTTTTGTTTGTTTGTTTTGCATTTTCACTTCCCTGTCAACAGCTCTTCTGGTAAATGTTAGACAGTTAGAGATTACACTTAGTTCCTGCAAAAAAACTGTACAAGGGAGATTTTTTCCACTCCAAAAATTATTCTATTTATGAAACTTTGTAACTTCTCACTCTTAGCCAATCAAAACATAACAAAAACTAAATGTTATCCCACCTAAGAGGGATAAATCTCCAGGAGGACTGCTTTCCAGCACTCAGGATCTGCAGCAGACAATCTGTGCTCTGAGCCATCTATGACATAATAAGCCTGCTTCCTAAAGATTCCTGCCTCATCGCTCCCCCAACACAAATTCTAGAAATGAAGCTTTAATATGTGCATTACAAATAAAGCCTGAGAAAGTAATCCAAACATCCAAGAACTTACCAAAGAAGAGCAAGTTAAGACCAAAGAAAACCTAAGAAATGGCATAAGATCAAAAATCAACGCAACATGTTTTAAGAAACACAACAGAGGAAATCAACAAAGCCGAAAGTTAATTCTTCAATGACTACTAAAATTAATAAATACTTAGCAAAACTGATCACAGGGAAAACATATATTCCAATATTAAGAATTTTAAATCAGATCCTAAAATTGCTAAAAATATAAGAGCATGTTTTGAACCGACAATACATTTGAAAATTGTCATTAAGTGAAAAAATTCTTGAAATGCACAGATTACTAAAATTAACACTAAAAGAAACAAATTATTATTTTTCCTATTTCTACTAAATAAATCAACTCTGTCATTTAGAAACTTATGAAGAAGGGCTGGACTGTCCCTCTTCTGGGTATTTTCCCAGAAGAGTTAGAATCAGCACATTACAGCTACACAGCAAAATCTACGTTCATAGCAGCTCAATTTACAATAGCTAAATTATGGAACCAACTCAGATGTCCCTCACTGGATGAATGGATCCAAAAACTGTGATTATATATATATATATACATATATATATATACACACACACATACACATACACACATAATGGAATTCTACTCAGCAATTAGAAACTACAGTATTGTAGTTTTTGAAGGTAAATGGATGGCTATGGAAGAAATCATGCTGAGCAAAGTTAGCCAAACCCAGAGAGTCAATGTTAGAACATTTTCACTCATTTGTGGAGGCTGGAACTAAACCCAGTCTTGGGTGAAAGATAGCCAGATTCATGTATTAGAAGCAGCAAAGGAATAGCAACACATAATCTAGGACAAACATAGACAGGTGGGGAGGGGAGAGGAAGGGAGAACAGGGTCTAGGGAGATAATCAACAATGTAGCATACTCTTTACCCCATGAGAATCCAATAATACTTATGCAATCATTTAATTCTGGAAAATTCACAATCTAATCATTTACATGGATTATAGGAAAGAGACTGTATTGTAGGCAACGTGGGGGTAATCTGGTTTAAGAACACATGCCAGCATTTACAGTGCTTGCCTGGCATGCGCAAGTACTCGGGTTCAAATCCCAGCCCCATGTACACAGTGAAGTTTCAGATCAATGAAAGCCACATGAAAAACTAAATAAAAATTGTTTCTCTCTTGCTCTCTCTCACTTTAAAAAAAAAAAGAACATATGCCTGTCATATTGTAACTTTATATGCATTTATGATTGTACAATAACTCAATTCCTTAATAAAAAATTTTTAAAAAAGGGCTGGAGTGATTGCTCAGTGGTTAAGGTGCTTGCCTCACATGCACAAGGACTCGGGTTCAAACCCCAACACCACATACACAATAGAGTGTTGGAGCAATGAAAACTACATGAAAAACTAAATTAAAAATTGATTCTCTCTTTCTTTTTCTCTCTCACTGCCCCCTATTAAAAAAAAAAAAAAGAAAAACTTATAAAGAAAACTCTAAGTGCTGGAGCGGTGGCTCAGCGGTTTTGGCGCTTGCCTGGCAAGCTCGAGGACCTGGGTTCAAACCCCAGCACCACGTACACGGCTGAGTGTTGGAGCAACTAAGGCCATGTGAAAAACTAAATAAAGTTGTTTCTCTCTTTCAAAAAAAAAAAAAAGAAAAGAAAACTCTAAGAATGCATAGAGTTTCAAGGGAACTCTTCAAAGTATTTAATAAAGAATTGAGCACAAATAGACAAAAACACTTCTTAATTTGTATTATAGGGATAAAATAATCAGGGTATCAAAACCTTGTAAGAAAGAAAAATTGGAAAGTTATACATCAATCTTCCTCATGAACATACTTGAGAGCCCTAAATATATTATTAGCTAATCAAATATGATATATAAAATTGCATAAAATATATATAAAAGGTTATAACATTCAAAAATCTATATTATTCACTGTATTTACAGAACAAATAAAAATAAAAGGGAAAGAATGCATGATCTCAATAAATGCAGAGAATGCATTTTATAATATTCAATATCATTAATAGTAAAATCTCTTGAAAAATAGTACTAAAAAGGAACTTCGTTAATCTGATTTTAAAATACCTTTATAAAAACCAAATCCAATGTCATGCTTAGTGATAAAACATACCAATTTCCCCTTTGAAGTCAGGAATAAAATAAGGATGTCTGCTATTATGTATGACTCAATCCAATATTACCGCAGTCATAGCCACTGCAATAAGGCAATACAAAATTAAAATGAATAAGAAATGTACAAAGAAAAGCCCATCATTATTAACAAATAACATGACTGTGAACACAAAATTGCCAAGAGAATTTATACATGAACTATTAAAACTTGCAAGTGAATTTATCAGTTACATAAGGTTAACATCAAGGAATAATTCTGGGAGCTATAGTGGTGGCTCAGCAATGATGGTGCTTGCCCTACATGTGCAAGTACATGGGTTCAAACCCCAGCACCACGTACACAGCTAAGTGTCAGAGCAACGAAAGCCATGTGAAAAACTCAATAAAAATTGATTCTCTCTCTCTTTCTCTCTCACTGTACTCTACAAAAAAGAAAAATGTAAGGATTCTGCACATATCAGCATCAAAAAATCATATACTGGGGCTGGAGTGGTTGCTCAGTGGTTACGGCACTTGCCTGGAATGTGCAAGGATGCAGGTTCAAATCCCAGCGCCACATACACAAAGAAGTGTTGGAGCAATGAAAGCCACATGAAAAACTAAATAAAATTGATTCTCTCTCTTTCACTGTCCCTCTCTCTTTAAAAAATAAATAAATAAATAAAAAATTCGAAAACATGTGAAATCAAACAGTATGTCATTCAGAAATAGAAAAGAACTAGCTCTGTCAAGAAAAGGGAATTGCAAGCCCAAAATTAACCATGAGAGTTGCCTCAGCTCCAGGAAGGAAGTGCGCATGCCTGGGGAACATGCTACCATGTTCTCTTTCTTTAACTGGACGGCAGGCATATGAGTATTGTTGAACTGTTATTTTGTACGTATGATTTAGAAATATTTCTGTTCAGTAAAACTTGGTACTGCAATTACAACTTTACACACCTGTTGATTTCTGAGTGTGTGGCTCGAGATGGAAAACACAGGGCTGTCTGTGCACCAGGGTTCACTGATGGAGCAGACCACCGTCATCAGCATGGTCTCCAGGAAGCCCCTGAGGAGCTGCTCTTCCTGAGGAGAGGGCAGGCCCTGGCCAATCTGTTTATATAGTGCATTAGTCAGCTCAGGCTGCCACAAAAAAGCATAGATTGGGGTGCTAAAAAAAAACCCCGAAACAGAAATTTACTCCCTCATAGTTTTGGAGGCTGGAATCCGGGATCCGTGTCCCTAAGTGCTGCTTCATGGTGATGCCTGCGGTAGTCACATGGCTGTCTCTGGGTGTGCCCACAGAGAGAGAGCAAGCTCTCTGTAGTCTCTACTTACAAGGCACTAATCTCATTGCGAGGGCTTCTTCCTCATGACCTCATGTAACATTAATTATCTCCCAAAATTCATGCCTCAAAATAAAATCACACTGGGACTTGGAGCTACAATATAGGAATGGGTGGGGACAAGCATTCAGTCCACAGCATATAGCCACCGAGATTAGCTGATTACCATCTTGGTGGGTTGGGAGGGGCCAAGGCACTCAGGACTCATGAAGAATATGTTTTCTTTGTGAGTGGGAATGAGAAGTTTCCAGAGATTCCCCCCGCAGCAAGGTTGAGAATTGGCTTGGCCTTTGAGGCTCAGAAAGCCAGTTTCTAAGCCCCATTGTTAAGTGGTGCCTGCTTCAGAGTCCCCTCATGTTTTCCGGGCACATTCCATTCGCCCTGCAGCTGCTGTCCCTGCCAGCCCTGGGTGAGGAGGGAGCACACGGCTTCTGTGCAATTCCTTTAAATGAACACTTTCTTCCGAGAGAACTGTTCCCCTGAGAGTTCCCCCTACATCTGCAATGATGGCGAGTCTACACACCGGTCTGCGGTTGGGGGAGGCAGGATGGAGAGAAGAGCTTTAAATTTTAAAGCAGAGAAAATTTAAAATCCTGCCAGAAACCAAGGGAGATGGGGAAGGATGGGGGCAGGGATCTAGGAAGCTTCTGCTTTTGGTCTCTCTATTGGGGTTTCATAGAACAGATGGTCAGAGGTTATTTATAACTTGCACCAAGCAGAGTTGAGATCCTTGAAATGTAAGAGGCTTGGCTAACAATGGTTTGGGCCAGGCAGGGCCTGAGACCTCCAAGAAGACTCCTCAAGCGCAGGGTTTTGTTTTGTATGAGTTGCAAGGCTGGGAACCATCACGGAACGGGCGTGGAGACCAAGCCACGTTCCTCAGGGTGGATGGGAATTCCTTCAGAGAACCACTGCTTTCAGCAGTAGTCATAATTGCACTAATAAAAACAAATCATAGCTGACCTTTTATTAGCTTATTGGGTGCCAGGCGCTAGACTAAGTGCCTTGTTATCCTGACTTCCAAAATGAGAAAACTAAGGCTTGGTGAGAGTATGTAACCGACCTAAGGCCTCACAGCTCTAACCAGCAAGCCTGACTGCTCTGTGTAGAAAAGACGAGAGGCTAAAGGCCTAGACACCTCCAGCCATGTCCCATCAGCCCCTTGCCACCTCACAGAGACAAGGCCTCAGGAGGCAGAAAACTGGATAAGGAACTTTGATGGTGTGGGGGATGGTGAGAAGGATCTGGAGGGATCTGGGACTTGACAGGCCCAGGAGATATGCAGAGGGAGGCTGTGTGTGTGTGTGCACACGCACGTGCAAGCAGGTGATCACTGTGCGATTCGATGTAGAAGACATCAGTGTGTCTTCAGTGAATACTTCCTGGTTCTCAAGGACAGCAAGCAGACTGCTGAAGTCCAACATGGCTCACTTCACTCTACCGTCTGTCACCGTAGGCAAGTCACTCCCTCCTCCCTAGTTCTCAGTTTCTCCTCGTTAAAATGAGAGAGTTGGTCTAAGATGCTTCTTGGCTCTGATAATTTATGCATCTACGAATTCACTGTGGTTAACAAGTGTGGGAGAGAAGAGGTTGGCGGTGTCAAAGGCCAGAGGTTGGCTACCAACCTCTGAGGCCAAGAGCCAAGCCCTGGCAAGGACGGCCGGTAAAACGAGAGCAGGTCAGCAGGCGCCGCCTGCTCACCAGCCTGTGCCTGGGATCGGCATGTGGCAGGGAGTGAGACTCCATGAGCGCTGATGGTGCCAACGCCCACTCCCAGAGCTGCCGGCTTTGGTGCCAGGCACCCCCTCCAATGGGTAGACGGGATGTTCAGAAATTCACGCTCCAGGGGCAAGGCTGCCTGTCTCAGAACAAGCAAAGCCCCCGGCAACTGACAAAACTCACCTACTTTTCAGGCCACAACAACCCTTTTGAAGGTGAAGGCTTCTGGACCCTGACTCTGTTAGGCTGCAATTCTGTTGCCCTTTGATTAGTGTCCTCATTTTTTCCCAGTGGATGCCACCAAGATCTATGGTGCCAGGAATTCATCCCAGGTCTTATGAGGCTCTGACTTTCAGGTGTACCTAGAGAAGGAGGAATTGTCCTGAAATGTGTGACATAGAAGAGACTTGCTTTGATGACATGGGCCCCATCCCTTAGCTCAATTAATAAATATGTACCAAGCATTCACTTGCGAGTGTCAACTGTACACACACTCTGGTCACCAACGTGCTCCAAGGTGTGGGTCTTGAGTCTAGATTGTCCACTGACTTTGGAGGGAGTCAGGCTGGGTTGCAGTCCTGTCTCCATCTTCCGCTAGCACCATTAGCAAATTCCTTAACCGTGAGTCCCGGTCTAGAAATGGCAATAATACCTATTTCATAGAATCATTGTGGGGACTAAATAGTTACTATGTCTAAAGCATTTATCCTGGTGCCTGATAAACAGGAAGGTCCTAAGTGACGTAGCTGCTGATGACAAGGGAGGATGATGGTCACGTTGCCCATCCCCTACCCCCACGCTGGACCCAGGATACTTTCCATATTCTAGCTCCTCTCTGTGACACTAGTCAGGTGGCTCTGGATTTGAGAATCCAAGAAAACACTGCTCCTGGCCTTTGAACAAGGAAGTGTGAGCAAACCTCTAGCCAGCAAACACCTGCTTTCAAAAACCTGTTTACAGTCAAGGAAGTAGCGGAACAGGCAGCTGGGACTTGGAAGGTCAGACTGTATCACGAAAGCAGGGCTACTGAGAAACTGGAATGGTGGGGGCAAGGGAGGGGTGTTTCCTGAGTTCCTGTCCCCAGGTGGTTCCCTGACCCACCTTCCAAGGCCTCAATGTCCCTATCCATAAATGCAAAAAAGCAATTTATAGGTTGAGGAAGTACAGCTAAAAAATCTGAAGTAAGGGAGAAGACTCCATGAAGGGGGGAAGATGGGGCGGAACTGCTGGCTGTTGGTGAATGTATGGCTGAGTGAGCTCTTTCAGGGGCACCAGGAACAGTCCCCACAACCCTACTCCCTGGCAGCCATCTGCTTCCAGAGGCAGAGAAGCCAGTGGGTCCTGCCTGGAGCTGGCCCAGGGCCCCACAGGAAGGAGAATGCTGACAGGCGCTGAGGTCCAGAGAAAACACCCTTGTCGTCCGGGTCCAAGGGGTGGAGCAGGCGTTCGCAAAGCCAGCTATGCAGGGAACGCAGCAGATGCCTACCCCGACTCCAGGGAAGCATGTGGTTCCTTGTCTCACACGGACTCCCTGGAAAGGGTGGTGAGGAGGGCCTGGGAGAGACAAAGGAGAAGCTAAGCCAGGAAGAGCTGAGCAGAAATTTCCTGAGCTCCCTCCGGAGGCCTTGAGCAGCTGGCCACAAAATGCCAACATTGAAGGGCTCTTCTAGAACACTGAATTCAATTCCCTTACTTTACAGATCAGGAGACTGCAGACCCTGGAGAAGTCAGCGCTGTGCTGTGGAAGCAGACCCCGGAATCAGGGAGCCACTCGCTCTCCACTTGGCCGCTGTGTGATTTGGTGCCACTTTCTTAACCTCTCTGAGCCCCAGCTTTCTCCTCGGTAAGCAGGAAGCCTGTCACGTACTGCACAGACGCACTGTGAGGAGTGAGGTTGTGTACATAGAACACTTGGCACAGCAGCCAGCACACAGAAGAGGCTTCGTTAATATCAGTTTCCAATTCTCAAGGTCACATAGGAATTAACGGCAGAGCTAGAACTTGAATCCAGAGGTCCTGACTCTTGACCCCATTCTTCATTTTTTTTGTTTTAAGAAAGAAGGGACAATGAGATAGAGAGAAGCAACGTTATTTAGTTTCTCATGTGACCTTCATTTCTCAGACACTTTGTTGTGTATGTGGTGCTGGGGTTCGAACTCGCGCACTCGCGGATGCCAGGCAAGCACCTTAACTGCTGAGCCACTGCTCCAGCCCCTCCTCATTTTTTTTTTTTTAAGAGAGAGAGAGAAAGAATCAATTATATTTTTTAAATTTTTTTCATCTATTTTTTGTTTTTCTGACGCTTAGTTGTGTATGTGGTGCTGGGGTTTGAACCCCGGTTCTCCTGCATGCCTGGCAAGCGCTCCAATCTCTGAGCCATCGCTGCAGCCCAGCCTTCCTCATTCTGGCTTCAGAAAAAAGTCAAGAAAAGACATGCCTGGGATGTGCCATTGGGGGCAGGGAGGGAGGGGGCGATGCAATGTCAGAAGGGACTTTCTCATGACCAAAGCTCAGGAATGCATTACCAAGGGTTCCATTTTGGGAGCTTATTTAAGTGTGTTCCTGGGATGGATTAAAGGCTGAGAATGAACGAAATGTCATCGCGATGACCTGTTCTGCCCACGGATGCTAGAATTCAATTTATCAGCGACAGGGCTAGATATACAGAGCCCAAACTCCCCAAAAGAAAGGAGATGAATATGCATTCCTTCATTCAACCAACATTTATAGAGCACATGAGATGCCCAGAGAAACAGGTTTTCTTGTTAACATTTCAACTACGAGGAAACGAAGGTTCCAAGATATTAAATGAAGAAAAGGTCACACAGCTAGCAAGAGCCAGAGCCAAGATTCCGGGCCAGCTCAGATCGCTCTGTGCCCCATGCCATTCTGACAGAGAAAGAGTAAGATGGCACGCCTCAGAACAGTGGTGTGTGTGGACAGAGGGTCTCAGGACCCCAGCTTTCCCCTTCCCGGAGGCAGAAGCAGTCCCTGGTTCCAGGAGCCGCTCAGCCCTCTCTGGGTGTCACCTGGCCCTAGGTAGGATGCTCCATCTAGAATCTCACCAGTCCCTCCCCAGGGTCAGACCTCTCCACAGAGCAGAGCCTACAGGGATCTCCCCAGAACAGTGTCACCTCCCTGCAGCTCCGCCAGGCCCCCATGCTCCCAGCCTGCACAAGGCGATTCAGAACCTGGGAGCAGGCAGGCCCTGCTGTTGGGAGCCCCCGTTCTTCACGGGAGAAGAAGCCCTTCTCCCAGAGAGCCCCCAGGATAGTAGAGTGATAGAAGAAATACTACTATCTGATGGGGGCACCTGTGGATTCAACAACAGTAACAGAGTCAATGTCTACTGGGTGCCAGGCACCTTACAGATACAATTCCATTTCATCGTCCACGGACCCTGTGAGACACGTCGTCCTTTTATCCTTATTAAACAGATGAAGAAATGGAGGCACAGAGGTAAAGGCACTTACGCAAGATCACAAAGCTAGAAAGTGATAACACCAGGATTAAAACCCAGGAAACTTGGCTCAAGAGACTTTCAAGCAAAAGAAAGAAAAAGGAGCCCCTGGGCAGTGCCGGACAGTCTGGGGATGCTCCGGCTACTGGTGGACTCCAGGTGCGAGAAGGCAGCTTGAGGAGCAAGCAAGCCTGCTGAGCTCAGGATGAGGGCGGGGGGACCCTAGAGGAGGAAGGCCAGGGGGTTGGGGAGGAGTTTGAATTGAGCACCTACGAAATCCAGTGAGCTGCCATGGAGAAAAGTCACTGGGGACAGAGCCTCAAGCAGGTTGGAAGGACACATGGCATGTCCAATGGGAGCCTTTCCACAGGGGGGCTCTGAGCACCGAGCCTGGGGCTGAGAATATGGTGGGGGCGTGGGGTGGAGGCCAGCAGCACAGGGCAGAAGGGTGCCCCTCAAGGGTGCCCCTAGCTCCCTCACTGTGGAACAACATCCAGAGCACGCGCTGGGTGGGCTCTAGCGTGAGAGAGAACAGAAGTTCTGCTCCTAGCTTCACAGCTTCCCAGCTGCCTCACCTCTCCAGGCTGCAGGCCTTCCTCTGCAGGATGGTGATAATGACCATCACCTTACGGAGTCATTGTGAGGAGCCAGTGGGTCCGTTTTTGTCTCATTTAACACTAGGTCTTGTTCTTACTTAGTTCAGCAACTAATGATTCATGAATTACGCAGGAGTTTAATTTCCAAATATTTTGAGATTTTCCAGAAATATATTGATTATTGACTTATAATTTCATTCCACTGTGGTTAGAACACATGCTCTTTCTTTTCAATAGTTTTAAATTTATTGAGCCCTGGTTTATAGACCAGCATGTGATATTGGTGAACATTCCATGTTCACTTGAAAAATGAGTATTATGTTAATGCTGGGTGGAATACCCTACAAATATCAACACGTAAAATTGATAAAGCTGCTTAACTAATTTTGTCAATTGTCCTAGATGCAAAACACATATAAAAATGTAAATTGAGCAATAAATATACCACTTACAGTAATTTGGAAATAATTGTTATTTTTAGAGGTTTTTTCTTTTGAAAAAAATAATAGGTGAATGATTAGAGCATTTCAACATATATATGTATATGTCCACATATATAATAAAAATATAAAGTACACATAAGCTCCAGATTATGATTTCCAACCTACTTTCACGCACCTATGTCAGTGTCATCCAAATATTCACAGAATTGAAAACTTGGGACGTAATGGGTCAAGTCTTCTAGTACCATATTGATCTCATCTACTTGATCCATGAATGAATGAGAGACATATTAAAATCTCTAACTAAAATTTTGGATTTGTGTATTTCTCCTTTCAGGTTCTTCATGTTTGGTTTCATAGTCTAGCAGATATATTATTACATGTCTTATTAATTGACCCCTTTGTTGTTACATAATGTACCCCTTTATCTATGGCAACATTCCTCGTTCAGAAATCTACTTTTTTCTAGTACTAATATATCCACTCCAGGCTTCTTATGATTGTGTCTGCCTCTCACATATCTTTCAGTCCTGTTAGTCTCAACCTATCTGTGTCATTATATGTCTAGTTAGTTCCTCACAGACAACTTATAGTTCTGTGTTGCTTGTTAAAATCCAGTCTATTTATATTTAATACAGTTATATATGTGGTTAGATTTAAATCTACCACTTTGCAATTATTTTCAATTTGTTCCATCTCCCCTTCTCTGCCTCTTCTTTTGTTCTTTTAGATTAACTATTTATGAACACTCCAATTTATATTCAGTATAGGCTTATTAGGTATACTTCTTTGCCTTACTTTTTAGTAGTTGCTCTAGTATCAATAATACACATCTTTAACCTATCACAGTCTCAGCTATTATACCACTTTACCTATGTAAGAAACTTACAGCAGCACATTTTATTAGCCTCTTCCCATTCTTTGTTCTATTGTTGGCATACATCTTTTTCTGTTATAAACCTAAAAACACATTGGTATGATTTTTGCTTTAAATAATCAGCTACCTTTTAAGGAAATTTTTAACAGGGAAACCTTCTTTGTTATATTTAGTCAGGTGTTTATCATTTCTGTTATGATTCATTCACTTAGATGCACCTACGGTTTCATCTTGTATCATTTTTCTTCTTCCTAAAAAACTTCCTTCAACTTTTTGTGCCATAAAAAGATAAATCCTGCCCCTTCTCTTTGAAAAATTTTTAATATCACCTTCATTCTTGAAATTATTTTCATTGGATATAGATTTCTGGGTTGACAGGTTGTCTTTTTTTACCAGCATTTAAAAAATGTTCTATTGTCTTCTGATATTCATAGTAACTGATGAAAAATCAATAGTTATTTGTATCTTTATCCTCTGTACATAATGTGCCACTTTTTCTCTGGATGCATTTAAATTTTTCTCTTTAGCACTAGTTTTCAGCAAACTGTGATATGCCTTGGTGTGATTTTCTTTGTTTATCCTTTTAGGGGTTTATTGAATGATTTAGTTTTCATCAAATTTGGAAAATTTATAGCCATTATTTCTTCTAATATTTTTCTGTCTTTTCCTGACACTTTAGTTACATATATGTTAATCTATTTGGTATAGTATTACCCCATAGATATTGAAGTCCTTTATGTTTTGTGTCTAGTAATTTTTTTTCTGCTTCATTTTGAACATTTTCTATTGCTTTATATTCAGTCAAACATTTTCTGCAGTGCGTACCCTACTAGTAATCTATCATGCAGCAAGTATTTATTTCCTCTCAAAATTCATATGCTGAATTCCTAATGCAGTGTGATGGTATTTGCATATTGGAACTTTGAGAGGTAATTAAGTCACGAGGGTAGACCCCTGGCCTAATGTGACTAGCACCTTTAACAGAAAAAATACCAGAGACCATTCTTTCTTTCTCTCCACTGGCCCCCTCTCATATGCCAAAAAGGAAAGGATATGTAAGCATGGACGCAGTCATCCATAAGCCAGGAAAAGGACTCTCACCAGAATCTAATCATTCTAGTACCTTTCTTTCAAACTTCCAGTCTCCAGAACTAAGAGAAAATAAATGTTGTTTAAATCAGCCAGTCTATAGCATTTTGTGTATGGTAGCCCAAGCAAACTAATACGTGCTCTTATCCAGTAAAATTTTCTTTCTTTTTCCATCTTCCATTTATTTTTTCATTATGTTCATGTTTTTCTTTAAATTCGTGAGTATATTTACAATAGCTATTTTAATAGTCCTGATTGCTACATCATCCCTATCATTCGTAGATCAGTTTCAATTAACTTATTTTTCTCCTTTTTATGGGTCACATTTTTTCTGCTTCTTTGTTATCTACTCGTTCGTGATAGAATAACCATCATTGTGAATTTTATACAACTGAGTGTTAGATTTTATCATAATCCTTTGAAGAGTATTGGACTTTGGGCAGACAGTTAAATTAATTCAATGTTTTTGAGCTTTGTTTTTAAATGTGTGTGTGTGTGTGTGTTGCTAGGGATCAAACCCAGGGTCTCACACATTCTAAGCAAGTGCTCTATCACTGAGCTATACCCCTAGTCCTGTTTTTAAACTTGTTGAAGGTAGATCTTACTTTATTACTAAACTGTAATCTCTGTTAAATGCTCCACGTCTTTAATAAGGCCTCCCTTGCTGACTAGTGGAAACTGAAACAATTCCTGGCCTTATGTGAATCTAGGAATTGATTGACTGTGGGACTTGTTGAATGATTGGATGTGGCCATAAGAGAGAACAAGAAATTATTGGGTGGGGGAATGGTATCAGTTAGTATTAAGAGAAACACTGGGATGGAGGGGACAGTAGATGGATTTCATATCAGATATATTTAATTTTAGGAGCCTACAAGACATGTAAGTGGAGGTATCTACCCAAACTTTGAGTATATGATATATAACTCAGGGAAGACATCGAGGTCAGAGTATAGAATTGGGAGTAATCACTACATAACAGTTAAGAGCAGTTAACATTCTCCCAACATTTTTACACATAAAACCATGAGAGAATAAGATTGTCAGTGGCAACTATAGGAAAGATGACTAAGAATAGAAATATCCTCTTACAGAGAGGGCAGAGGTGGAGTTCTTGCAAAGAAAGTAGAAGAGAGGGGGGAGGAAAGAAAGAAAAATCAGAGAAGAACCAGGAGATGAAGGGGTTATGGAAGCTTAAGAATGGAGAGACTGTCATGGGGCTGGACCAGTGGCTCAGCGATTACAGCACTTGCCTGGCATGTGCAAATACACAAGTTTGAACCCCAGCACCACTTACACAATGAAGTCTCGGAGCAATGAAAGCCACATGAAAAACTAAATAAAATTGATTCCCTCTCTCTCTCTCTCTCTCTCTCTGTCCCTCTCTCTAAAAGAAAGAAAGAAAGAGGGAAAAAAAAGAATGGAGAGACTCAAGGAAGACATGGCAAGTTGGATTAAAACTGAGAAGTACATTCTAGAGTTAGCACCTGTGGAGGGAGTCTGGTGATACTGGGAAGAGCCGTTTTAGTGACCCAGAGAAGATGGAAGCCAATGTGTACACAGTTGACAGGGAGGCGGAAAGAGTAAGTGTAAACTTCTCTTTCAAAAACTTGGTGAAGAAGGCAAGGTTAGTGACAGAGCCACATCTGAGAAGGCTACATGAAAAACAGATGGATATTTTGATGGGATGTTTATGGGCTAAGAGGAAAGGCCCATAAAGAGGGACAATGTAATAAAGTCCTCCAAGGACACTTGAGCATAGAGTCAATAGCATGAGCGAGTTGGACAAGTCTCTTCAGTTCCTAAGTGGTAAAGATACATTCAGTTGGCAGGAAAGACATTACTCATCACCCACAGTTTAAGGAAAGAAAAATCAAGCCCAGAGGAAACGCCTCAAACCACACAGCTTGGGCCTGGGAAGAAGAGGGCCTACCTCTACCCCTGGACACTTGACTTTCTGTACCAGAAGACACCCTTTGCACCATTCTGGAGCCTTGGCCAACCCTTCAGAAACCTAGAGAAAGTTGGATGTCTACATATCAGAGGGAGAATGCAGGGAGGGTCTCAGGGCACATTCTGGAAAGGGGTAACTGTTGGAAGAATAATTGGGGAAGAGCGGACAGAGCTGGGAGGAAAGCAAAGGCATCTCCACCCAGGCAGCAGCTGCTCCCAAATATGTCACAACTTGTCAAAGAGGCAGAAATAGAAGCAGTTCAGGGAATGGGAGGGAGCGGGGTGACACACTACAGTTTCTGAACCCAGAGAGGACTAGGGCAGGGTATGGCTAGCAGGGAAGGGGGACAGGCATGGGGGCTGTCCAGAGGTGAGTGTGACAAGCACATGCTGCAGTTCTAGGTAGGTTGAAGCGGGTCCAGAGAACCATCTGGTTGCCTTGCAATGAGGTTGAGCATGGGGACGGAAGTGAAGACAGGACAAAGCATCTCAAGGGAAACTGCCCTCTCTGATCCTATCAGTCCCTTCTTTAGGGGTAGGACTGGTTCAAACAGCTCTCAAAACAGCAGTTCAGTGGCAGAGTGCTTGCCTAGTATGCAGGCCAAGGGCCTGGGTTCGATCCCCAGCATCACAAAACCATCCAAACCAAAGAAGCCAGTCCTCCTACCCTGACCCCAGTAGCACTTCCTCCAGTCCCACATGCTGACTCAGGGGGAAAGCACTTGGTTTTTATTATTTGTTTTTTTTTTTGGAACTGGGAGTCGAACCCAGGACGTTGCGGATGCTGTGCAAGCGCTTTGCCACTGAGCTACATCCCAGCCCGAAAGGGAGCACTTGGATCATTCAGTCCAGCCTCTTGCTTTACAGATGGGTAAACTGAGACCATACAGGAGCCATGACAGCGGCATGCTCTGACTCTATACAGGGCTCCTTCCTTCACTTCCTCTTAATTTCCCGACAGTATTTGTCCTAACCACAAGTTGAAGGTCCTGTTCTCACAGGTACACGAAATTCTCATAAGAAATCTTCATACATGTTTCCAAAGGCTCCACCAGAGCCAGGTCCCCAGGTTCACATTGCCACATGTTATGCTGAGCTCTGTTCTGGTTATTTTTAAAACCAGCTCTCTGCTTTGTCTCCAATCACCTCTCCTTGACCCCCACTCTCAAAGTAGTCAACCTCTTCCGCCTCCAGGCCCACACCTTCTCCCACCCCAGAGCCAGAGATTCTTAAAAGGATGATCCTGCCTCTGAGCTCCAGATTCCAGGCAGGGACAGGATTTCCCAGTGGTCACCCGATGCTCAGTGCTCAATGGAAACAATGTGGCCCAGAGGCCTGGGGCCCTCCCTTCCTCTCCACCTCTCAGTCCTGGTCCCATCTGCCTCTGAAACTCTCCCCGCATTCTCAGGCCCTCAGGCCTCCCCCTAGCCTCTGCTGTCACAGCCTCCTTTTCCCTTCTCCACCACAACACTCCTGATGTCTCCCTCATCTTGCACTTGAGCTCTCAGTCTCCTCACTGTGCTGCCTGGGTGCCCACCTGCTGCACCCCTCCTCACCTGCCAGTCTCCCAGGGAGAGGGAACCCGGATTCAGCCCCAAGGCCCAAGCTCGGCCACCTAAGAGCCAACACCCTTCATACTTCTGACACTAGTCCTCTGCACCCTGGGGCAAGTCACGTCCCTTCTCCAGGCCTGCTTGCCTACCTGTAAAAAGGAAGGTGAACCGCAGCTGGTCCGTGGGCACCGCGCAGCTCTGACCTTCTATAACAGCTATGATCTGTTCTCACCCTACTATAAAGTGACTGCCTCACAAGTAACCAAGGCCAACTATGGGTCATGGTTATGCACCTATTTCCTGTGGGAATGCATATGTCTTCCACCAGCCCCACCTAGTCCTCATCAAGAACACTCAAAGAACCAGCCCTGGAAAACAAAAAGCAGAGCCTGTTTGGAGAAGCCAGAGGCTCTTGCTCCCCTGTTTCCAAGCACAAGAGACTACAGAATGGGAAATTTGCTTTGAATTTCGCCAAGCAACCTGGCAGCCCAGGTCAGCCCACCTGAGAGATTCAGGCCTGACAGCCAGGACTGGGTGTGGAGCAGAAGGGAAAAGAAGCAGCAGGCAGCAGGTGAGGGGGATTTCTGAAAACAACGCTGCAATGCAAATGAGATCAGCCCAGCATGCAAACAAATTCAGCGCAGAGTCAAGTTAAGATAGTCAGGGTAGCCACCAACAGCCTGGCCCTGCAGCCAGCAAGAGAGCAGGACTGCTGGAAGAGGAGGCTGCAGTCAGGGCAGGGGGCCCTCTGTGCCCAGGCGACAGGGGTGGGGATTAGGGCCGGACGCCCTGCTGTCAGGTTAGAGCTGATGGATCACCGCTGGTGGCGGAGCACAAAGGCTGTTCTGTGCTTGGCACCAATGTGTCCCCGTCCATCAGAGGGCAGCTTGCAGGGGGGGAGGGGTGTGCAGGGGAGGAAGACCAAGCCCCTAGACACAGCTTCTCCACAGCTCTGGGAGAGGAGCAAGGTGGATAAACGACCAATCTGCCCAATGGAGGTTTGAGAAGTCAGAGACTCCTGGGTCACCGTATCATCTCAGTCCTGGGAGGATCTATACCCCACAAGGGGCCCTAACATCCCCCCCCCCCCCGCCCAGTGCCAGCTTACTCAGACATGTACAAACATATTCACAGACAGGGATTCATAGAGACCCAGACACCCGAGGTCACACTAACCTCCCAGCCCTGTCCTGGTGTTAGGTCAGAGGCAAACATCACAAGACACAAGGCCAAGCTCACGACCAGCAGAGCTTCCTGCAGATAGGTTGTCTCTTCACTGATCTCTTCCACCAGGGACCAGCACAGAGTAGGTCCTCAGGGAATGCATGTTGAACAGAGTAAGGACCAAGTGAACTACTTCCTTCCCTGGATTAGGTTGGCGCTTCTTCTAGCCTTCCCTTTTATCACCTAACACTGTCACCTTGGGTAAGCAACTTTGTGTTCTGACCTCCCTCACTCAACAGTGATGGCAGAGACACCCTATCCTGTTCACATCAGTGACTCTGGCACCTGGGACGTGGTGCTCAATACATGTTTCTTGATTGAAAGAGCGAACAAACGAATATCCACACATGGAGAAGACAGGTTTGCTCCTGTGGACCCCTGGAGGCAATGAGGACGGGAGGACCACAGGGCTAAGTGTGGGTGGGGACCAGGAGCAGAGAAAAGAACAAAACAAAAAGTGGGTCCAGCTGTTTCCATGTGCGATGTGTGTAATACAACAACCTTTCTCCCCTCCCCTCCCCTCCCTTCCCCTTCCTCCCCTCCCCTCTGCCTCCTTTTCTGCCAGCTAGAATCATACACTCTCTCCCCCTATTCCACCCCCCTGCCTCTCAGTGGGTTCAGACCTTCATCATCACACTCCTGGATGCCAGCATGGTGGTGTAGGAGGTTTCCTTGCCTCAGTTTCCAAGTCCCCTGTGCCCAGCTGGAACTCCTCCCATCTTCGTAGTCTTGTCTCCAATCACACCTGTACCTGAACCCCAAGCTCCATATAGACTAGCCTACCCACCTTCCCCCTTCTTCTCATCCAAATACACCCATCCTCTGAGACCCAGCCCAGTGCATACCTCCACGCCAGATCCCCTTTAGAAGCCTCAACCTTTGATGGTTTTGTATTCTAAGAAACTCCTGAGATACCTCTTGAGGAACCCATTCATTTGCAAATGATCACAGCTTCCTCCCATGACTATGGAATGAACCAAGTTCACTCCTAATCCAGCTTCAGGGTTCAGGGTCCAGGCTCGCCCTCTAGACAGAAAGGTCCTGGGGGCCATCCTGGATCAAGCCCATTCTGCTTCCATTTTAGAGGGAGACACATTGTATAGGGGTAAGCCAGATTGGATCTCAAAAGGACAAAAGATGCCATTTCTAGGTTTCTGTAAGTTTGACATCTTTGCAGGATGGGATTGGAGTATAAACTGAGGCAAGGTTGTTTTAATTTAGTTTTTTTTTTTTTTAATTTTTCCTTTTTGGGTGCAGGTGTGTTGGAAATAGAGATTCTCCTTCAACCCAGCTGTTCAGGGTCCAAGCAAGGTTTAGAAACCACACTAATATCATACTGCACATTTTATCACACTGGCAAAGCCAAGTACAGAGTTAAGGCCTTGCCGCTCCCCCTCACCTTGCTTGAGATTCTTTCATTGTCCAGCTCTGTTCCCTCCTCACCCTTGTTTCCTATCCCAAAACAATACCTGCATTTTTCTGACTCATCACTGTGGATAAGGGAAGAAGGGAAAGCCAGTTCTCCAAAAGATTTCCCCTCCCCTTTGAAGTCCTCCAAGAGTCCCCTGCATGATTCCACTTCCTGTTATTGTCCTTGCCACTCGTCTTAACTAATCAGTCTCATCTGCCATTGGAATAGGGACAGCAGGATAGATCAGGCTTATCTATAGGCTCCTAGAAAGCATCGCAACCCAAACGTAAACGATTGTAGCTCCAAGCCAGGGTTCCCAAGCTGCAGAGCAATGGAATGGGCTGTCCTGTGACACAGCAGAAGCTGAATAATGGCCACCTGGGAAGGGGATTCGGGCATCAGAGGTTGGGATAAAAGAGGTGACCAACAATGTCTACTAGATGGCAAGGTGGGGGATAGGGATCTGGCCTTGGGCATCCTCAGCCCTAAGGCTGAGCTTTGCTCACTGCTGTCTCCTTCATTGGGAGGAGCAAGCTCTCTTAGACTAGACCTCCGCTAAGAGGTGACCATGGACTGAGATGCCTAAGGATTAAATAGTCCCTCCTCCACCTGATCTCCATGATCCATTTGAGACCTGCACAGTGCATAAAAAACGGTGGCTCAGACAGGAAAGGGCAGAAGAACCCAGATAGGTGGTCCAAGTGAGGGAGATGCACATTGAGCTTGAAAAATTTTCTCTCCTCTCCCACTCTCAGCCACCAAAAGGAGTCAGCAAGATTCTAGTGTCCAAATGGAGCAGGAAACAGTTGAAGAGGTGACAAAGGAGGGCAGGTAAGTGTGAAGACAAAGGGAAGAGGCAGAGGGCTTAAAAGCTATGACCTGGCCATGTGTGGGCTGTAACTTCTAACGCTGACCCTACTTTATGTACGACAAAGCAAACCTCCCCTGACCCTTGACTCCTAGTAAAAGAAAGAAAGAAAAATAACCTCTTGCCTTAATTTATCCCCAGTCAGATCAGCTCTAACAGAAAGTACAAGGTCAAGGCGATTTGGAAATCCAGAAGGTGAATCCATTTGCCACTCTGAGTTTCAGTCCTTTTTATCCCTGGACACTAGGGACGGACAAATTCCCCAAATTTGAAGCAGCCCCATTCTTAAAGCATCTCATCAGAGGAACACAGTATGGTGAAGGTGCTGTCTACAGGTAGCAGGGAGATGGATAGATTGACTCTTGAGTTCCCTTCCAGCCTAAACTGTCCCTTCCTTGTTCCTCCCTCCCCCTACAACCCCTGGCTGCTCTGGGACCTGCTCCGGGAAAGGCAGGCTGTAAGGCTAGGAGTAATTGAAAGGAGCAGATGAGAGGGGGGATGTGGCCTCCCCCACCTTCCCTGTCCCACTGGGGCTGCGGAGCAATGAAAACTAATCAAATTACACCCAACGGCCTCCCGACCGACCCGTGCACAGGAGCCACCCCGGCTGTGGGGCAGGCTGGCTGGGTGGGGTGGGGGCCATGGGGGGAGAGCAGGGGAATCACATCTAATCCACTGTAAACGTCTTGATGTGCAGCAACAGCTTAGAGGGGGCTCAGGTTTCTGTGGCGTTGGCTATATTTATCTCTGGTTCCATGCCAGCGGGGAGGGTTTAAATGGCACCCAGCAGTTGGCGTGAGGGGCTGCAGGAGCTTGGGGGCCAGAAGCAGGAACAAGTCTTTTCCGAGCCCATGGAGCTCTATGAGACATCCCCCTACTTCTACCAGGAGCCCCGCTTCTATGACGGGGAAAACTACCTGCCTGTCCACCTCCAAGGCTTCGAGCCACCCGGCTACGAGCGGACTGAGCTCAGCCTGAGCCCTGAGGCCCGGGGGCCCCTGGAAGACAAGGGGCTGGGGACCCCCGAGCACTGTCCCGGCCAGTGTCTGCCGTGGGCGTGTAAGGTGTGTAAGAGGAAGTCCGTGTCGGTGGACCGACGGCGGGCAGCCACCCTGAGGGAGAAGCGCAGGCTCAAGAAGGTGAACGAGGCCTTTGAGGCCCTGAAGAGGAGCACCCTGCTCAACCCCAACCAGCGGCTGCCCAAGGTGGAGATCCTGCGCAGCGCCATCCAGTACATCGAGCGCCTGCAGGCCCTGCTCAGTTCCCTCAACCAAGAGGAGCGTGACCTCCGCTACAGAGGCGGGGGCGGGCCTCAGCCCCCGGTAAGTGCACCTGCCCCCGCGGTAGGGCCCAGAGGGAGGCCCTGGAAGGTCTCCCGATGCCCTGGAAGGGCTCGGAGGGTTGGAGCAGGTGCCAGGCAGGGCCTTAACAGGCCCTTTCCTTTGTCAGGAGGAGGCTGTCCAGCTGACCTCCTGTGTCCCCATGATCTTTCTAGGCAAGATAAAGGCATGGGCAGGCGATGCAAACGGGGTGGGGGCCCATTGGCACAGGACTGCAAAAGAGCTCTAGGGGCAAGTCCACAGTTATCCTGGGTAAAGTGAGAGTGAATCTCCCTCCCTGAGTCAGAGCCTGAAAGGGCAGGCCAAGCACAGCCACAACAGCCTACTTTGTCCCCATCCCACTCCTGGCGGTTGGGAGTGTGGTTGGGCAGATAAAACCCACCCAGCCAACCCCAGAAGTGCTGCTGAGAAGTAACCCAAGTCAGGTCAGATACTCTGCCTGCCATCCTTATCCCCAGGGTTAGGAAAGCCCAAGACCCCTTTATGCTGGTATTCTGTGAAGGCACAACCATCAGGCAGGGTGGGAGCCAGGGAAGACCTAGAAGAAGGATCTCCTTAGTATGAACATTCAGATGTGGGGTTGTCCTGGGCTGGAGGGCCCCAGCTTGTGGGCTCACCCTCCAATCCCACCACAGTTCTGCCTATTGGGACTAGGCAGAGACACATCCAAGCATGGCTGTGCCCTGACCTTGGGCCTTCGCCCTGATTTGCAGGTGCCCAGTGAATGCAGCTCCCACAGCGCCTCCTGCAGTCCAGAATGGGGCAGTGCACTGGAGTTCGGCCCCAGTGCAGGTGGTAAGTGAAGCTTGACCCTGGCCCCAATCTCTCCACCTTCCCTAGGGGTTCTCCCCTCTTACCTTATTCCCTGCTTCAGTCCTCTTCCTGTGGCTTCTCCATGAACTTGCAGACCCCAGGTCCCCAAACAGTGACCTGGAAGGCCCTGTGCCTCCCTGAAACCTTGACCAGCTAGAGTAGCAGTTGCAACCTCCTGTAGCTTCCTAACTGGTGCCTGGTGACTGACCTCAACAGAGAGACTATTCCTGCCCCAAGGATCCCTGGGAATTGCTGAGTCAGTGTTGCACAACTGGGCCCAGCAAAGGGCAATTCTAGTCCGAGGATACACTATCCTGGCTCCACCTTGGAACAGTTGCTTCCAAATCCTAACTCCGCTAGGGGAATTCAGAGATCAGGCACATGCATGAGGTGCATTCATCTCTCCTAGAAAACCCATGTCACCCCAAAAGCCTCATCCTCTACTTCCTCATCCAGGTAACCCTCCCCACCTTCTCCTTACAGATCATCTGCTTGCGGCTGACCCTACAGATGCCCACAACCTCCACTCCCTCACTTCCATCGTGGACAGCATCACAGTGGAGGATGTGTCTGTGGCTTTCCCAGATGAAACCATACCCAACTGAGATTGTCTGCCAGGCCAGGTGTCCATGTGAGCCCCCAAGCTGGCCATAGGTGCCACCACTTCTGCAGCAGGGGCCTCCTAAGCCAAGCTGTCCCACTGCCAAGAAGACTGCCATGGGCTGCTACAGGCCAGACTATCCCCCTCCTCATCCATATAAGGTTTATGCACCACCCAGGTAGGGAACAGATGCCCTCATTTAGCTGATTCCTTAGGGCAGAGGGCATCCCCTTTCCAAGGAGATAAAGCAGGGGACCAGAGCGCCCCCTTGTGGATACCTCCAGCTCAGGGGGCAAACTCAGGAGCTTCCTTTTTATCATAATGCAGTCTTTAATTCCACCCCCCCCCCCCAAATGAAATGGTTTGAGAGACAAAGACCTGGACAAGTGTGAGCATCTCCTGTCCTGGTCTCTTCCTGATGCCAGTGGCTGGGCTGGGCCTGCCCTGAGTTGAGAGAGAAGAAAGGGAGAGGGACAATCTTCTGTTCCCAAGTCCCTGGGGGGCCAAGCTTTTGCAGTGAATATTGGGAACCTTCCAGCAGTTTTATGTTGTGTTTTGTTTTGTTTTGTGTGTTGTTTGTAAAGCTGCCATCTGACCAATGTCTCCTGTGCCGAAGTTGCCAGGGACAGGCAGGGAAAAGGGGCGGGGACTTTTGGGGTGATTTCTTTTGTTAACTAAGCATCGTGTGGTTTTGCCATTGTTTTGTAATTTTTTTTTGTGCTAACTTATTTGGATTTCCTTTTTTAAAAAAATGAATAAAGACTGGTTGCTAGACAGTGTGTCCACGATGATGTAGTGGGAGGGGAGTGACTCACAGACCGCCCACTACCACTTTGCCATTCAAACACAATCCTTGGAGCAGGGCTTCCAAGGACTGCAGCTCCAATAGGGCTGCCGGTCACTAGGCACTGGGGAGCCTGCTTTCTAACATTACAACAGAAGCTGGGTAGGTGTCATCCATAGCCTGGGTCAGGACCAGACTCCACAGTAATGCTTGTGGGACACAGACTTTTGAGTATTCCACTACTCTTTAATTTATAAACATTGTTCACATCTGCTGCATTCCAACTTATAGCCCAATAAGTCCACTGGCCTCAAATTAATTAAGCATGCACACATGCCCCGAGCACCCACAGCCAGGGACCAGGGGCATACAGCTAGAATTTATGGGGCTCTCCTCTCTAGTCTCTCCCCTGGTTCCACTTTACCAGAATCCCTATGGAGAAGTGGGAGGTAAATAAATCAGAGCAACAGGGCAAATACTGTCACTTCTTGTAGGGCAAATAGCATGACCCACCATCACCTTCCCTTCCCTCCAGGCAGAGGGGGGATTCCTGTCCCTGCCTACAGCTCAGAGATGAAGAGTCTGCTAGGGAAGGGGGTTCATGAAGAACAGTCAAAGGAAAAGAAGCTAGGTTTCTTTTCATTTGGGATGCCATTTTTCGAAGACTGGCTTCCTAAGGGGAGAAGGTGGGTGGTAAATCGAGAACAAAGATGTTGGGTAGAAATTACATAAGGATTAACTGGGGAGTTAACGGAAATTAGAATTGAAATGGACCAAGAACACCTACTAAAAACTTTATTATCTCCAAATGTTTGTCTGATTTATTGCAAATTATAGGTTTCAGAATCATTATAGAAAAAGTATTCAGAGAGTGGTATGTTACAGCCCCCATTCAATTCTCTGGAGCGCTTGACAACTGAATTCAACCCAGTGTAACCAACCAGGTGCTTACACAGGGCTCAAGTGGTCTATCTCCCTACACATGCCCTCTTGACCTTGATCCTAAAGGGGGTGACATAAACACCCTGACCCTAGTTTCTCCAGAAGCTCTGCCTGAGAAGAATAGGAGGAAGCCTCGGCAGAGAGCCTCAGAAAACTCGGTAAGAATGTAGAAGGTAGGCTCTCCCAGAGGCCTTGCTTGTCCTAAGTAACCAGTCAGGGTTGGTCCTACTGAGAATCACAGGTTGGCCTAATCTGCCCCAGTTGAAGGATTTTCTTCTTTTTGAGTTGTCACTGAGTTTACAGTCTCTTGCTCCTAGGTGGGCCATAGAAGCATTATCTAGGTCATTTCCATGACTCTTAGCCCTGACTCCCTGCTCTAGGGGTGAGGAGGGCAACCAGCTGGCCACTATGCCTTGCCTCTAGCATCCATGCTCACCCCTTACAAGGCACCGGAATACTCAACTATGCATCAAAGGGGTTCTTCTCCCCTCGGGTTCATTTCCTCTGTCCTGGCACCTCTCAAGCTCCTAGGAAGGATACAATCGCGCTGCATTCAGTTGTGACCTTCCTATCCCTTGTCCTCCTCCTTACTGGGGTCTAGAGTGAGCCAAGAAGAAGAACACTCAGTAATACTAAAGAGCTGATAGGCTCCGGGATTGCTGGATGCAGTGTCTTATTTTGTGCGGTGCTGGGGTTGAACCCAGGGCCTAGCGGGTGCGAGGCCAGTGCTCTACCTCTGAGCCACATCTTCCGTGCAGCATGCATTTTCAAAGTCCATTCCTCTTCAGTTTAGATTGTCCTCAGCAATGGTTACTAAAGTCAACAGACCCCTGACCTTGTCGCCTACCTACTTCATCACAGCCCTTAAGTCCTTAAGGCGGAACCAAGCTGCTGGAACCACACAGGTGTGAATGGCAAGCAGCAGCACAGCCCAGTCTCACGCATTATTTTCATAGAATAAACAATTGTCATCGAAGAAGCTTTCTTAAATTAACAAATCCTTAACCTTCACTTATAGAATTACAGATAAAACTCCAATTAATGAGGTGGAGTTCTTTAGGGAAATTAGCTCCATCTCCTTCTTCAGTGGAAGCACCTACCATAAATCAAACTGAGATAATCAAATGTTGCCTAATAATGGACCTTAGGGAATGTGCCAGAATGAAAAGACAAGAATTACTTGAAATTGGCATACCAATTGTTAGCGTGGAAATAGGGACTTCTTAGATAATTAGAGGAAATTGTGGATGCTTTAAGTACTTTTTGTGCGCTCCAATAAACATTCTTGGTATCTAACTTTTCTAGGTAATTTATTTGGCAGACTGCAAAACCTTTTTAGGAGCTAATATAGTAGGTGGTTGTCTGATTTATTGCAAATTATTGGTTTCAGTATCATTACAGAAAAGGTATGCAGAGCATGGCACATTACAGCTCCCATTCAGTTCTCAGGGGCCCTTGGAGAGGGAGGTTGTAGGGGGACAAAGGAAGGTGAGAGGAGAGGAGCCCCCTCAATCCGGGTATCTGGATCCCCAACATGTCATTTCCCTTGGACTTTAAATTCCTGGTTTCTGGGCTCCAGGCTAGAGTGCAGAAGCCTAAAGGTAAGCCAGAGCTCAGAATGAGGACTGGAAGATTCCAGACTGAGCCAGAGTCTTAGCTAAGGAAGCACAGTCGGGGCCTGGGTAGGAATCCAAGTTGCCACCCCTAGACCACTTAGCTGTGCCTCGTTTCCTGTTTCCCCCACCCACAGGCCACCATTCCGACCCAGACTCCCTGTCTCTCACTCTGCCTGGAACATTCCTACAGCAGGCAAGGAAAGGGTTCTGGGAAAGAAACTTAGAATCTTCTTTCTTTTCTACAAATGTTCCAAAAAAACAATGTTGGAGGTCATGTCCAAAACCAAACTCACATTTCCACATGAGCCTGCTCCTTCTGCATCCCTACCCCAGTGGATAACTCTAGGAAGGAAGTCACAGTTTTCCTGGACCCCTTCAGACCTCATTCCTGTAACCAGCTGGTCACCAACACTTATCAGGTTTGGTTTGGTTTTTTGTTTGTTTGTTGTTGTTTTATACCAGATATTGAACCTAGGGACACTTAACCACTGAGCCACAACCTCAGCCCTTTTCTTATTTTATTTTATTTTGAAGAAAGAGGGCACAGTGAGAGAGAGAGAAAAGCAATCTTTATTTAGTTTTTCACATGACTTTCATTCCTGGGACACTTGGTTGTGTACATGGTGCTGGGGTTTGAACTCAAGTACTCGCACATTCCAGGCAAGCGTCATAACCGCCAAGCCACTGCTCCAGCCCTTCTTATTTTATTTCGATAAGTTGCTGAGGCTGGCTTTGAACTTGCGATCCTCCTGCCTCAGCCTCCCAGGCCGCTGGGATTATAGGTGTGCACCACTGCACCCAGCTGGTTTAACCAGTTCTGATGGGGGAGGGCAGAGGTTTGTAGGCCTTAAGCCAGCACCCTCCCTCACCTGTTGGCCCTTCCTGGCTATGTCTACATGGCTTTTGTTCTTGCTTCTCTCCAGTCACCTGTGCCTGTGGACTCTGCTATCCTTCTTTGCTCCATCATTGTGGGGACATTGCTGACCATGGAGAGAACACAAGGATACACAAAGCATTATGCTGCATGAAGTCTTCCAGTTAGATGAACTGAGCAAACATGGCCCCATGACAATTCATGGGCCAGCCAAGTGTCACAGACAATTCAGGAGGTAGGAAAAGAGAGCTGGGGTATCTGGGGAAAACATACGTTCACTTAAAAGAGAGCACACAACATTGTCAAGCACTCTGGTCCTGGGTCAGGACTTTTAACATATGGACTGTGGTTAAGGGTGCTAGAGTTAGACCAAGGTTTAACACCTTTTCAGCTCTGTTACCTTAAGCTTTAAAATTTCTTGTTCTATACAAGGTCAGGTTTATAAGGATTAAATAAATTCATCCACTTAGTACGTGATATGGGTGACATTTATGCCTTCCCAAAAATTCAGGTTGAAATTTAATCCCCAAAGCAACAGTATTAACAGATAGGCCTGAGCCAAGAGTGGTGGTGCACACCTGTGATCCCAGAGACTCAGGAGGCTAAGGCAGGAGGATCACAAATTTTTTTTTTTTTACGAATTAACTTTTTTTTAATTAGATGTATATAGAGATACAATTGAGGGGGAAATATTATCAAACCATCGATAACCAATGTATATATACTTAGTTATCCAGGGGTAATGCCAAATCATGGATGCCCAGCTTGGGTTTCCCCTGTTGCTGTTTCCCCAGAAGAACTCTTGCATGGAATGGGTATCTTGTGGAGGAATGACATCTGCTTCTGAGATGGTTTCCCCCGTATTCCCACTCTCCAGTCTCCTAGGAGTTCTTCCTATACCCTCCCCCTTCCCCATTTCCCTCCCTACACCTGCAAGTAACCTAGGGAGCCATCCCCCTATTGCATTGAGAATCATACAATTTGAAGTTATTGTTAGCTTAGCC
>PVKS010025332.1:0-30010 GCA_004027875.1 Aplodontia rufa
TATAATGTCTGACACTTTTTAAATATTTCATACATGATAGTTATTTTTATGCTATAATAAAAGAGATCACTGTTGGGCTGCAGCAATGGCTCAGAGGTTCTGGCACTTGCCTGGCACACACAAGGACACTGGTTAAAACCCCAGTACCATGGACACAATTAAGTCTCGGAGCAACAAAAGCTACATAAAAAAACTAAATAAAATTGATTCTGTCTTTCTCTTTCTCTCTTACTATCCTTCTTTAAAAATAAATAAATAAATAAATAAAGTCTTTAGAAAAAAAAGAGATCACTGTCAAACAACTCTCCCTTTGTAATTTAAAATTGCACTCTGGGTAAACCTATCATAAAAAGCTCCTAGGGAACTGGGGGTGTAGCTCAGTGGTAGAGTGCCTGCCTAACAAGCCTGAAGCTCTGGGTTGAGTCCTACACAGAAAAAAAAAAAAAAAAGTTCCAAGGGCAAATTTGTAAAACATTAAAATAGCTGTCAATTATTATCTTCCCCTTCCTCTTACCTCCCTGGTCATAAATCCAGGGCATATTAGTAAATTCTACAGATTGAATGGAGACCTATATCCCATAATAACTATTATCTTAAGGCACTGGAGTTTTTTTGTCTCTGGAGATTAAGCCCCAGAGTGCTTTATCACTGAGCTATAGCTTAAGGCATCTTTCTAATAATCAGTTTACTAATCTGTAAAATGGGAAATTCATAATCCCCACAGCAGAGCCCTTCCAGGGGGCATGGGGGAATTCTTTCCCATCCAGCTTCCGGTTTACTGGCTTCAGAAGTCTGAAATTAAACAAAAAACAAAACTCAGCTATGTCTTAGGGACAGACTCCATGTATGAAACCAGAATGCTCAATGGTTAATTTACAAGGACATGTCATCACTGTCAGGCATGAAAAAAAACCACCCCAAAATAGACACCGTGGAAGAAAACTCTCTCCCTGCCTGTCTCCTGCCCTTCTCTCTCGCTCTCACTTTTCCCAGGCAAGTCATAGAAACTACAACCCCTTCCTCCCAGTGCCAGCCATAAAGCCTAAAAATATTTCTCTTCCCTTCCCAACCTGTGCAACAGCGGCCTTAAAGAAACAAAAACTTGGGGCTGGAGCAGTGGCTCAGTGGTTAGAGCACTTGCTCGAGCATAAGAGTTCAAACCCCAGCACAATGAAACCCTCATACACAATGAAATCTCAGAACAATGGAAGCCACGTGAAAAACTAAGTAAAAATTGTTTCTCTCTTTCTCTCTCTCACTGTCCCTCTCCATTTAAAAGAAAGAGAAAGGAAGAAAGAAAAAGAAAGAGAAACAAAGAAAGAAGAAAGAAAGAAAGAAGAAAAGAAAAAAAGAAAGACAGAAACAAAAACCCTAACCAGGTAGAGTGGCACACAAGGGCCGGGAGGCTGAGGAAGGAGGATCCCAAATTCAAAGCCAGCCTCAGCAACTTAGCAAGGCCCTAAGCAACTTTGTGAGATCCTGTTTCAAAATAAAAAAATAAAAACAGACTGGGATGTGGCTCAGTAGTAAAGCACCCCTGGTTTCAATCCCTGGTATTAAAAAAAAAAAAAGAAAAGAAAAGAAAGAAAAAGAAAGAGACCAAGGACCTTATCCCCAAGAGCCTTGCCAAGGGAAGAACCTGGACAGCCAGGCCTTGCTGGGTTTCCCCACTCAGTCTCTTTCCATTGGCTCAGACCCTTTCTGTCCCATCACATGTCTACAGGGCTGTCCTTGCTTCATCAAACCTATGCATATGGGCTAGAGCCCTGGCTTAGTGGTACGGCGCTTGCGCTTGCCTGGCATGCGCTAGGACACAGGCTCAAACCCCAGCGCCACCTACACAACAAAGTGCCTGTGCAACAAAGTCAAATGAAAAACTAAATAAAAATTGATTCTCTCGCTCACTGCCCCTTCTCTCTTAAAAAAAAAAACAGGACCTGGGTTCAATCCCAGCACCACATACACAACTAAGTGTCAGAAAAACAACCAGATGAAAAAATAAAATTGATTCTTTCCCTAAAAATAAAATAATAATGATAATTTAAAAACTAAAAATAGGAGTCTGGAGATTGGGAAGATGGGGGAACCATCCCAGAAGCCGATGTCATTCCTCCACGAGCTACCCATTTAACGCATGAGTTCTTCTGGGGGAAACTGCAACAGGTGAAACCCAAGGTGGTCATCCATGTTTTGGCATTACCCCTGGATAACAAAGTTTATATATATTGATTGCTACTGTTTTGATAATGTTACCCCCTCAATTGTATCTATATACTTGTAATTTAAAAAAATAAGATAGAAAAAATCCTAAGGATAGACGTCTTCCATGATGTATAAAGTTTTGTTAAATGAATCTGTTGAGTTTCTACTATTCATCTGTCTTCTGTTTTAAGAGTGTTGACCTCTCCCGTTGATGGAGAGGGAAGATATTACACCTTTTCTCCCCCACAACACCAATCAGGCCTGAGACAAGGGAGGCCAGACAGGCTTTAATAATGGGACAGAAATTGAGGGACAAAACAAGGGGAATTGATGGGGAAGGGGCCCAGGGGAACTTCCAAAGGTGAAATCTAATTTGATGGTTACTCTGGAAATATGAATTTGTCAAAATTCATCAAAATATGCTTAATGGTTGTTTTATTATAGGTAAAGTATATGTCAATAAGGCTGATTTTTGCTGGGTGTGGTGGCACACATCTGTAATCACAGAAACTCAGAAGGCTGAGGCAGGAGGATCAAAAGTTCAAAGTCAGTCTCAGCAATTTAGTGAGACCCTAAGCAAGTTAGTGAGACTCTGTCTCAAAATAAAAAATAAAAGGGGCTGGGGATGTGGCTCAGTGGTTAATCCCCAGTACTAAAATAATAATAATAATAATAAGGATGAGGGGCTGGTGGAGCGGTGTCTTGGCGGTTATGGTGCTTACCCAGCATGTGCAAGTACACAGGTTCAAACCCCAGCACCATGTACACAGCTAAGTGTCAGAGCAATGAAAGCCATGTGAAAAACTCAATTAAAAAAATTGATTCTGTCTCTATCTGACCTTCTCTCTAAAAAAATAATAATAAGAAGAAGACTGATAGTTTTAAAAATCAGTATGGCTTAATTATTAAGCATATGGATTTTGAAAGTGTAGAGATGGATTTGAAACATAGCTCTACCATTATTGTGCATTCTAAGAATGTCAGTTAGTTGATATAAGCTTAAGTCATCTCATTGGTACACTGGGGAGGGGGCAAGGCTATTTTGAAGATCAGTTTGCCCTATCCAGCATATTGACAAATACAAAGGCAAGATGTCCCATATTCAAATTTCATTCCTTGTTCCAGTGGGGAGAGTACCAAGTGAGAAATTAGTATTTCTTTTTCTCTTTTTTGCAGTAGTGGTGATTGAACCTAGGAGCACTCTACCACTAAGGCACATTCCCACCCTTCTTTATTTTGAGACAAGGTCTCACAGGCTGGGCTTGCACTTGCGAGTCACAGGGATGACAGGCATGTGCCACCACACCTAGCTAAGCATTCACTTTTCTTGAGTGTATCTACTTCCAGGCACAGGTCAATCAAATGTTGTCTCATTTGATCCTAATGAAAACTCTAAGACATGGTCATTGTTCTTGTAGCTCAGAAACACAGAAACCTCCCAGGAAGTGGTAACTTGGCCAAGATCATCTCCCAGGAAGTGGTAACTTGGCAAAGATCATTCACAAAGTGAACATGGAGCCCTGGGTCCTTGCAGCAGTGAGAGAATGTTGCCTTAGAGCCACCTTCAGTGACCCAGAATGAAATCTGAGGGTCTTTGAAGGGGATTTTCAAAATTTAGCCCAGATAATCTGAGAAATAATTCTAAATGACACACTATTGAGTGCTTATTATTTTGCACATTTATTTTTATTTTTTGGATATTGGGACTGAACCAGGGCTGTGAACATGCTAAGCATGCCCTCTCACACTCTACCACTGAGTTACATCCCCAACACTTATTATTTTGCTTTTATTGTGTTACGGTCAACCAAGTTGGCCTTGGTTGTGAGTCCATCCTTGAATCCTTGAGTGGACCACTGGACCTTCAGCATGCAAGCTACTGAAAAACCCAACAAGAGGATGCTTTTGTACGTGTGGCTGAGTCTCAGCCAATCACAACAGCCAGCATCGTCAATTACAGGTGGCCACACAAGCAGGCCGTGTTTGCTGAAAATAAAAGGAAAATTATCATGAAAGCAACATTGCAAGAACTTCTGCAGTTCCAGCAGCTGCCTGGAATGTGAACTTTGGGCTCCTTCATCCTTTGACTGCAGGTCTCTGGTTAATCAAAGAATTACACTGTGCCCAGAAACTCAAGATGCATATCAGAATGTTATCAGACTTGGCTTCTATGGGCATTTCCCCTTTATTTACACATTCTTTATCTGCTACTGGTCTTGCAGCCCCTCTCTGCTCCTCATCATTCAATAGCCTGCAGAATCGGCCTCTTTTCCTGTATTCCTCAGAACACTGATTCAGAACACCTGTGTCTCCCCAGCTGCGATTCCTAAGACCCCAAATAAAAGCTCTTTTTACATTTATAGTTTCTCAGTTTGGATTGATCAACAAACAGTTCAACTGAGACAAATGCCAAGCTGCAACCAATCAAGCCATTTCTGTACCTCGCTTCCTTTTTCTGTCCACAAATGTTACTCGCCTGTGTTGAGCAGATGAGCTCTCTGAACTTTACACATACTGATATACATGCTAGAACTGTGTGCTGCCCAACCCACAAATCGTTCCTTACTCAATCAAACTCTGCTAAGTTTAATTCGTCTAACACTTTCATTTTATCACTTATTTTATTATATCAATTGCTAAGGTTACCATTGTTAAGGTTAATGATAATGGTTTTCCATTAAGGGCAACTAATTTCTAATAAGTTTAAGCTTTTTAAAGTGAATCAACTGGGCGTGGAGGCACATGCCTACAATCCTAGCTGCTCGGGAGGCTGAGGCATGAGGATTGTGAGTTCAAAGCCAGCCTCATCAACTAAGTGAGACCCTGTTGCAAAATACAAAAATAATAAAGGTTGGGGATGTAGCTCAGTAGCTAAGCTTCCCTGGGTTCAATCCCTGGCACAAAATAAAATAACATATAGTGAATCAAAATAAAGAAACTTGGGGCTGGAGCGGTGGCTTGGTGGTCATGGCTCTTGCCTCGCATGAGTGAGTACAGGAGTTCAAACCCTAGCACCACATACACAACAAAGTGTCAGAGGAATGAAAGTATCATGAAAAACTAAATAAAAATTGCTTCTCTCTCTCTCGCTGTCCTTCTCTCTTTAAAAAAAAATAAAAATAAAAAATTAAGAAACTTTTGAAGGAATAATACAGGCACTGTATGGATATTTCAAACTTCTAAGCTCCGGCCCTAGAGAAAGAATAAAGATGAGGAAGTGAGAGGGATCAGGAAGGATCGGGAGGGGATGGCAAGGAAGCTGGAGGGAAGGATTCAAGTGGAGCTGCTCTTGGTGCCAGCCTGGGGAACACTGTGACCATCCATCCACCCCACCTAGGACTGCCTTGGAGGAGCCAACACCGTGGCCATCCGTCCACTCCTCCCAGGACTGCCTTGGAGCCAACAGCGTAAAGCTTTTCTTAGAGTCTCATTTTCCTCTGTGAGCTGGGGAGAATCCTGTTGTGAAACCATCGTTTTCAGAAATGAAAGAATTAAAATAATGAATCTTCTTGTACTTTCAACTTCTGTCAGTCACTGACACAGGTGGCATTGGCAATGGGACAAGAGACAACTGAGTAATAGTTCCCGGAAAAAGACAGTGACTTCTGTGAGCTTAAATCCACTGCCTCTTACACCAGGCATTGTGCTTCCACTGCAGAACCACGGCAGAGCAGCTGAATGGCCCACATGTATATTCTTCTTTAAGTCAGAACAAGTGAATTCTTTTTTTCTTAGTCTCAAGCTAATCTTTAGGGGATTTTCAAAATGCTAATGGAATTTATTCTTTGCCAAGTTTTCTCTGTCTTGTGTCTCAGTGATCCCAGAATAGTCTATCTTAGAATTTGATCAAATTGCTTTTTATTTTCTACCAAGGATTGAACCCAGGGGTGCTTAACCACTGAGCCACATTATCCCCAACCCTTCTTATTTTTTTATTTTGAGCCAGAGCCTCACCAAGTTGCTGAGGTCAGCTTTGAACTGCAATCCTCCTGCCTCAGCCTCCTGAGCCACTGGGATTACAGGCGTGCACCACCATGCCCAACCTACTCAAATCACTCCTAAGTAAAACTAAATTCTACACCTGATACCTTTACCACCATCATCCCCTAACATACACCTGTCTGTGCCCAGGCTTCCAAATCCTGGAAAGTTCCTGTGTTCCCCTATGAGGGAGGATGTAAGAAGCTTGTTTAGACCTGCAGATTTATCTGTATAAAGGAAGGACAGGAGAGTAGAGATTGACAACAAGATGTGGCTAGAAGTCAATATCAAATCTGTAACCCCCAGGAAAGAATATCAAACTCACATGTTATGGTTGGAACTTTGGAGAAAATGGAAGAAAAGGATCATAATGAACCAGGGGGCCTACAGGTTCACAAAAGGTGGGTCTGGAAAAAAGCCTGGCTGGAAATGGACACTGAGGAAAGGTTCACTGATTGAATCAATGTTGAGCAAATCAATGGTGCAATCGGTGCTTAATTCAAGCCATGGCTGGCCCTGGAAAGAGAAGTCAAGGAGGTGGCCACCAGAAGCTTCTTAGGCTTTTCCAGCCTCAGCCAATTTGGGTTAATGGATAGAGGACACTTTCAGGTGACATAGGAACCCTTTGTCCAGATCTGTGTATTAGACTGTTACAGTCTGGATGTGAAGCATCCACCAAGGGTTCACGAGGTCCCCAGTGCAGCATTGTTCACAGGTGGGGCTTTTAGGAAATGCTTGGATCCTGAGGGTTCTGATCCCATCAGGGGATTGATCCATTTGATGGATGAATCATTTGAATGGACTGCTGGGAAGTGATGAACTGTATGAGCTTCGACCTGTTTAAGGAAGTAGGTCACTGGGGGTGTTTCCTGGAAAGGCACTGCTTCCCCGGCCTGCTTCGGCCAGCCCCAGTCTTGATCTTCAGCTACACCCTTCTGCCATGATGTTCTCTTCACCTCAGCCCCTGAACAATGGAGCCAGCTGACGGTGAGCTGGAACCTCTGAAGCCATGAGCCAAAAAGAAACTTTTCCTCCTTTTTAAAAAAAAATTTTATTAAGGAGTTGAGTTATAGTACAATCATAAATGCATATAAAGTAACATATGATAGGCATTTGATCTTAAACCAGAATCACCCCCACATCACCCACACCCCAGCCTTCAAGTTATTTATATCAGTCATTTTGGTGACAGCAACAAAAATCTAACTCACAGACCAGTATGAGACACAGGAGCTCACCTACAATTCACAGTAAAGCTCATGCAAGCTCCCAGGACTTTCTAAGATTAAAGAAGCTAAGCTGGACACAGTGGTGCACGCCTATAATCCCAGCAACTCAAGAGGTGAATCGCAAGTTCAAAGCCAGACTCAGCAACTTGGAGAGGCCCTGTCTCAAAATAAAAAATGGGGGTGCTAGAAATGTGGCTCAGTGGTTAAGCCCCCCTGGGTTCAATCCCCAATACCAAAAAAAAAAAAAAAAGACTAAAGAATATGAAACTTGCCAAGAGGAAGAGAGAGCAGAATGTGATGCATGGTAACTTCCATAAGAACTACTTAAAAAAAAAAAAAAACTAAAAATTCATTTGGTTGTCATAAATAGCAGCTTGGTTTCAGGGCACATTTATTGAGCAGCTACTACATAGATTATTGTTGCTGCAGGACAGGTGGTTGGTCCTTAACCGAGGTGTGGTGGACAGAGAGCACCAATTAAAGAGCCAGGAAAAAAATCTGAATCCAAATCCTGGGTCAGACACTAAGTGGCTTTGGGAAGGGTCATTTGAAGCAAAAAATAGTGTGAGAGACAAGAAAAGAATATGAGTTCAAGAAACAATAAACAACAGGCATTCAGTAAAAGTACAAGGCAGCCGTAGCAAGGCTTCAGGCTGACGCAAAGGGACGATTATTTGCTGAATGAATAGCAGATGAATAGGTGAGGAGGGAGAACACATCGCAGAGCACCTTAGATTCTCCCGTTGCTAAGAATCCCGAGTGTGTCTTGTGATCGATGCACTGGTAGGAACACTTCGTTCAGACTGCGGTTGTAGCTAGATGCTATGCTATGTGAAAAATTAATTAAGGACGACAAAAAAAAATGATAAAGACCAGATAAGATGGAAAGGTCCCAGAGACGTAGAAGAGCAAATGACTTGCTGGAATCAGAGCTGAAACAGACAGTGCTGGATGGGGGATTAGGTGAGGGCCTTTAGGGTGATCAGTGCTTGACAGGACCACCAGCTTAGACAGAATGTGCTTGAGGATAGAGCACCTGATGACATCCTCTCTGGACGTCCTGAGTGGAAAATGTAGCTGGAAATGAACCATGGTTAACGTTCACGGAGCCTTTTTTGGTGTTGTCAGCCCCCTACACACATGAATTGGTTTGACCTCACCATGGCCCACCCAGAGGTAGGTACTATTATTAACATCTTTTTTTTATGATGAGGTAAACAAAGAATTTAAGCAACTTCCCAATATCACACAGCTGCTAAGTGGCAGACTCAGATTCAAACCCAGACATTCTGCCTCCATATCCCATTTTCTTCACTTCTGTGCAAACGAGATTCGTATTTGCCATTAGAGTGAGACCCTGAGCCCTCACTCTATCTCTTGTTGCAGAAACAAAAATGCAGAAAATATTCACATTGAAGTGAAGATTTAATTTTTTTAAGCACACAAATTGCAAGAATTCAAACCAGCATCTGGGTGCAGTGATGCACACCTGTAACCCCAGCAACTCAGGAGGCTGGGGCAGAAGGATTGCAAGTTTGAGGCCAGACTGGGAAACTTAGCAAAACTCTATTTGGAAGTAAAAAAGATTGGGGGTGTAGTTCAGTGGTGAAGCACCCCTGGTTCAGTTCCCAGTAAAACACACACACACACACACACACACACACACACTCACTCACTCACTCTGAACAGCAGGTCTTGAGTGCCATTATTGTTGGTACTATAACACATAGTTAAGTCTTAACCTACATTTTCATATAAAACAGTGTCCAAAGCAAATGAGATATATTACTTTTTTATATTCATTTTTCAAATCATGCTTTTTTCTGTAATTTATTTAAACTGAATTAAAAAGCAATATGTTATTTTGTAAGTAGGAAAAAGTTAAAATTGGTCTTTATATACATGACAAATATCATTACAGAACATATCAAAATATTTTTGAAAATCAACTGTTTTTTTCTGTTGTTGTTCTTTGGAGATTTTTTCTGGTTTTGGTTTTTGTTTATTTGTTTGTTTGTTGTTTTTTTCTTTTCTTCAGCTTGAACCCAAGGCCTGGAACATGCTAGACAAGTACTCTACCACCACTGAGCTATACTCCCAGACGTAAAACATATTTGAACATAATCTTAAATAAAATACCTCTCAAGTCATTTTTAAGCTAAAAACACTTCTTTATTTTCTAATTACTTGCAAAATAGCAAAATGTGATTTACTTTTCAGTTCCTAAAGGGTCTCATGAAATTATTTACTGCTATGAAATGGATTTGAGCTTAAACGGTCAGGAGCTACTGCTCAGGGCTGCAATGTAGTTCCGAGGCAGAGCTCGCCTAGCACAAGACCCTGGTGCTTGGTTCCCAGCACTGTATTCAAACAAGGACGGAAAGGCTGCTGCTCAGCACCAGGTACCGTTTCTGCCCTTTCAGGACATACTCTAACCGGCAACCCTACGAACCACTACCGCAAGAGCAAACCTGAGATCCTTTTTATTCCAAGGTTTTCAGTGGAGGGTTCAGCTCTGACTTGGCCCCTTCCTGGGTGACTACTTATTACAGGGACATAGCTCATGACCTCAGGGACAGGCTCAGCTGGTAAGCTGTTCTGTTAGGAAGGAGCTCAATGCTCTTGTCATTTGGCCTCAAACCCCCATAGATCAAGACACAGCTCTCTGTGAAAGGCCAGGTTTACCAAGATACATGCATTATACATTCTCAGAAATGGAAGAAAATGTGTTCAGCTTCCTTCCTTTGTTACCTAGGTCTCTGGAACTTACTGTAACCCTAAAAGCAGCCAAAAGGAAGGTCTTCTCTCTGGACTCTTGGCTGACCTTTCTTTCACTTCCATGAATGTTCTTCCTTTCCGGCTGTGGCAAAAGTTTGTTCCCCTTGAGAGTCAGCCCTCAACAAAAACTGAATTCAGGAGGAATGACAGAATGCTCTGGAGATCTCGTTCACAACTAATGAGCACGTGGAATAAGCTGTAGCATCGTGAAAGTCTATTTTTATTGCCTTTTAATTAATTTAAACTTTTTTTTAAAGAGAGCAGGACAGTGAGAGAGAGAGAAAGAAAGAGAATCAATTTTTTTTTTTTTTTTAGTTTTTCATGTAGCTTTCTGTGCTGCAAGACTTCATTTTGTACCTGGTGCTGGGGTTTGAACTTGCATACTTGCTCAGGTCAGGCAAGCGCTGTAACTGCTGGGCCACAGCTCCAGCCCCTAAACTTTCTTTTTTTTTTTAAGAGAGAGAGGACAATGAGAGAGTGGAGAGAATCAATTTTAGTTTTTCATGTGGCTTTCATTGCTCCAATACTTAATTGTGTAAGTGGTGCTGGGACTCGAACCCGGGTCCTCATGCATGCCAGGCAAGTGCCGTAACCACTGAGCCACCACTCCAGCCCTTAATGTAAACGTTTAAAGCACACTAAAGGGACTGGGAGTGTACTGTAGTGGTAGAGCACCTGCCTAGCATATGCAAGGCCCCAGTACCATGAAACAAAAAAACTAACACACACCGTGATTAGTTATTGGAGAACTTCTGAATATGTTTGGAAAAACTTGAGTATGTGTATCAATGTTTTCAACCATAAATTTTATGAGATCTAACTGAAAATTCAGTCTCCAACCAAACTGAGATGTACTATGTTCCATAAACACCAGATTTCAAAGACTTAGGGCAGAAAAATATGTTAATCGTGATTTAATCATGATTTCTATATTGATGAGATGTTGAAATGATAATATAATATTTTGGCTATCCTGGCTTTTTTTTTTTTTTTTTTTGGTACCAGGGATTGAACCCAGGGGTGCTTAACCATTGAGCCACATCCTCACTCCTTTTTATTTTTTATTTTGAGATAGGGTTTCACTAAGTTGCTTAGGCCTAAGTTTCTGAGGCTGGCTGGGATCTAACTTGTGATCCTCCTACCTCAGCCTACAGAGTCCCTGGGATTATAGGCATATGCCACCACGCCCAGCTTGGCTATATTAGTTTAAATAAAATATATTATCAAAATTAATCCATTTTTAAAAATTAATCTGTTTATTTTTGCTTTTCTAATGCGGCCATTATTGCTCACTCTGTTTCTATGAGTTAACACTGATCTATAGTATAGGTGATGGTGCCAGAGACTCAACTTCCCTATTAGCTGGCTATATGACTTTAAGCAACTTACTTAACCTTTACAAATTCCTGTAACTCATCTGTCAACCGAAGGAAATATTACTATCAGCCAAGCATACTGGCACACCCCTGAAACCCCAGCAGCTCAGGAGGCTGAGGGAGGAAGATTACAAGTTCAAGGGCAACCCAAGCAACTTAGTGAGACCCTGTCTCAAAATCAAAAGGGCTCAGGATGTGGCTGAGTGGTAAAGTGACCTTAGGTTCCAAAAGGAGGAGGAGGAGAAGGAGCAGGAGGAAGAGGAAGGGGAGGAAGGAAACAAAAAAGAACAGAAACCAATAATATTGAATAATATAGAAAACAGAAAAAGATCAGTGAAAATGAAAGTTTGTTCTTTTAAAAGATTAAAGCTAACAAAGAAAAAAGATACAAGTTAGCAATGCTAGGAATGAAATGGGGTATTATTATAGATACTGCAGACATCAAAAAAAATAAGGAAAGGAGCTGGAGTGGTGGCTCAGGAGTTTGAACGCTTGCCTGGCATGCGCAAGGACATGAGTTCAAACCCCAGCACCACGTTCACAACAAAGTGTAGGCGCAATGAAAACGAAATAAAAAATTGTTTCTCTTTCTCTCTCTATCCCTCTTTCCCTTTAAAAAAAAAAACTCTATACATACAAATTTCACAACTTAGATGAAATGAACCAATGCTTCAAAAAAATACAAACTAACACCACTCGTTCAGCGTGAAATTAGTAAACTGAATGTTTCTGTAACTAATAAGAAAATTAAATTCACAATTTTATTTACGTATGTATTTATTTGTATCAGGGATTGAACCCAGAGGTGCTTAACCTCTGAGACACATCCCCAGGCTGTTTTTTTTTTTTTTTTTTTTTTTCATTTTGAGACAGGGTTTCACTAAGTTGTTTAGGACCTGGCTAAGTTGCTGGGGCTGACCCTGAACTTGCAATCCTGTTGCCTCAGTCTCCTGAGCTGCTGGGGTTACAGGCATGTGCCACCACACCTGGCTAAACTCAAAATTTTAAAACATTTAAAAACAAAGCTCTGAGTCCAGATGGTTTCACTGGAGAATTCTCACCAAGCACTGAAAGATTTAACAATTCAACATGACCTCTTCCAGAAAATGAGGAGGAAATACATACACTACTTATTGACTAGAAGTGGCCTCTTCTCTCCACTGCAACTGTCTTCTTAAAATTTTCAGACACGGGGGCATTTTGTCCACTTTCCCATCAGGCCCCTTTGATGAGACTTCCCTCACCTCTCAGATCTCAGAGTGGACAGGTCTCCTGTCACTTCCTCACTGAAGCCCAAAGCAGGTGAGGACTTCTCCCTTGGGCACTTAACAGCTCCCTACTTTGCTGTTGGTTTGTTTTTGAGACGAGGTCTCCTTAGGTTGCCCAGGCTGGCCCTGAACTCCTAGGATCAAGCAAGTCTCCCAACTCAGCCTCCCAAACATCTGGGATTACAAGTGCACAGCAGCATACCTGACTTCCTTGCATGTCTGCTGAGACACTTCTGCGATTTTAGTTAATTATTTGAAGTGATATGTCTAAGGTCTGCCTCTCCCTCTAAGCTATGCTTTAAAGTGCACTAATATAGGAAATTGGACTGCTTCAACCGCCCTTCTCCATCTCTGGCTTAGAGTCCAATGCCAAGGATCCAAATATCATTAAAGCAATATCCATTGAGGTTATCAGTCAGGGTTCCCCAGAGAAACAGAACCAACAGTGCGTGCGTGTGTGTGTGTGTGTGCGCATGTGTGTGTGTGTGCGCATGTGTGTGTGTGTATTCAAATCAAAAGAGATAACCTCAAATCAATAACCTAAGCAAATTCCGGTGTGAGTTTGTGCAAGAATGTACACAAAGAGCTTCATAATAAGGAACTGGCTCACATGATTACAGAGGCCGAGAGAAGAGTGGTCAACCAGCATGCAGTTCACTGCTGGTTTGTTTTAATCTGGGACAGGAAAGCTGGGCTCAGTCTTGTGTTGAGACTAAGATGCTACATTCCTTTGGAAGTGACCTGAAATCTTGCCAATATAAGAAAAAGTTATGTGGGTCTGCACGGAAATTCCCCTGGGAAGAATGAAAGAGCACGTGAGTCCCTCTTAGAATACAAGGGGCTGCCCAGAGGCCCCACTTAAGGCCTGAAGCTGGGAGTGTGCCTGATTGACAGCTCACACCCTTGTCCTCCTGCTCCCTCAACTCTGGGGATAAGAAAACTCTTTGTCCAAGGTGATGCTCCTTCCCTAAGTGCAGCCAGAACCCAATGAGCAATGGACATGGGGAGCAAAGGTCGGCTCTCTTGCCTTATTTCAGGCCATCTCTAGGTTTATCCCAGTTCAAGAATGCCCATAAGATCTTCGACTGCATCATGTCCCAACTGGTTCCTCTGCCTAAATCACATCTTTCATGTTCTTAGAGGTGTCAATCCCAAGATAATTCCCCAATAAAACTCTCATGTGCATTTCTTCATCTCTGAGTCTGTTTTCTGACCTGCAACAATACGTTTCTCTAAGTGGAGCTGTTGATTTATTATTATTAAGAGATAAATACACATTTTCATCCCAGGAATTGATATGGATGGCTGTTTAGAGAATGTCAAAGGCAGAGGTGGGTGGGGTTGGAGAGGTGACTCAGTGGTAGAGCGCTTAACTGGCATGTTCGAGGACCCAGGTTTGAACCCCAGCACCACATATACAACTAAGTGTCAGAAAAACAAAAAACAGATGAAAAAATAAATAAAATTGACTCTCTCTCTCTCTCTTAAAAAAAGGGGGAAGCAGAGGAGGGAAGCCTACGTCAGTCAAAGTCCTAAATCTCTTTTTCCCTTAGATATAATATTATTCCATTTCATAGTCCATAGTCTCTTTTGGCTCTTCTAATCAATTTCTTCTAGCACCCCCTGCCCTTTTTAATTGGTGATTGAACCTAGGAGTGCTTTACCAGTGTGCTATATTCCTAGTCCTTTTTCATTATGATTATTATTTGTTTGAGACAACTTATTGCTAAATTGCTGAGGCTGGTCTTGAACTTGCAATTCTGCTGCCTCAGCCTCCCAAATCACTGGGATTACAGGTGTGCACCACCACACCCACATCCAGGGTCCCAGGATCTGCCTGAGGTTAAACACATTCCTAAAAAGTTACATGCTAATGAGATGTTTGTAGAACAAATAATGCTTTCCCACCATCATCCTGATTCCACAGTATGTTTATCATTGTTTCTAATCTCTCTTGGCCACAGTGAGTGATTTGTACAGTGAAGCTTTTTTTCTTTTTTACAGTACACAGTAGCCATGCACAGTGGCACACACCTGTAGTCCCAGCAACCCAGGAGGCTAAGGAAGGAGGATCATAAATTCGAGGTCCTCCCTCCCCCCCCAGTTAATGAGACCCTGTTTCAAAATAAAAAGAATTATGAATGTGGCTCAGTGGTAAAGCACCCTGGTTCCATCCCTAGGGCCCCAGAAAAATAAATGAAGTGTACAGTCATTCCACCTATCTTGTTTTCATCCAAAGAGGTATCTAAAAATGGCCTTCCCCTTGCGGTCCCCAAGCTCACAGCTGTGCCTTCACTCCCTTGCCTGCAGATCTTAGCCTCCACTATGCACACTCTGCCTCGCATGGTGCTCCACCCTGGCTGGATTAGTGAGAAACAGAAGGCCACAGGTTGGGTAGCTAAACCACAGACTATCCTCTTACAGCAGGATTGGTTTCTCCCTAAGGAAGAGGAAAGGAAAGACTATTTTACTATTCTTAAGAATCTGCCAAAGTTAAGAATCACTCAACAAAAAAGTGAATTTTCCGTAGGGATCTCGTCTGCTCCCTGCCCTGGAGACCATGATGCAGCGACTCTCAAGCTTAGGGTGCAGCTGCATTACCTGGAGCAGTAGAGATGGCCAGCCCTGCCCCCAAACCTTCTGAACCACTAAGCCTAGGCAGGGCCCAAGAATTTGCATTTCTGGATATTTTATTTTTTGGACTGGGATTGAACCCAGAGGTGCAGTACTACTGAGTCACATCCCCAGTCCTTATTTTTTTATTTTGAGACGTGGATTTCATTAAGCTGCTCGGGCTGGTCTTGAACTTGCAATCCTCCTGCCTCAGCCTCTCAAGTCACTGGAATTATAGGCAAGTGCCAGCATACCCAACAAGAATTTGCATTTCTTGGGGCTGGGGCAGTGGCTCAGTGATTTCGGCGCTTGCTTGGCAAGCATGAAGACCTGGGTTCAAACCCCAGCACCATATACACAACTAAATGTTGGAGCAACGGAGGCCATGTGAAAAACTAAATAAAGTTGTTAAAAAAAAAAAAAAGAATTTGCATTTCTAACGGGGGGCGGGGGGTTGTGGACCAAGCTGGGCTGCAGCAAAGTCATGCAGAGCACCTTGATGGCATTTTCCCTTGCGTGCCTCACCCCACACCTACAGCCTGGGAAGGGGAGGCACAATCATTGTCCTTAAAGAAGAGGCAAGTCACATGGCACAGTGAATGAATGGATGGCAGAGCCTGGGCAGGACGTCCCCATCTGTTGGCCTCGCTCCCTCCACTAACTCACAGTCATCAGCATCAGAGAGGAAACAGAATGAAAGGAGATTTTTTTTTCCGTTTGTAAAATGTTCACGCTAATAATGATCATATCTGTTCCCTGCTGTGTGTTCATTATTTTCCAGGCACAGGAATCTGGTCAAGGCTGAGCTGAGTGATGAGAACACAGGTGCACAGGGAGAGTGCGCAGCCAACTCATTGTCCAAGCTGGCCCTGGAGGAAGGCAGCTGGAGTCCCCAGATAAGGGATGAATGCTGGGTGCCAGCCAGGGAAGTACCCAGGGCCTGGACACTCCTTGTCACAACCAAAGCCAACCAGGTGGGTAAGTTTCACTCCAATTTTAGTGAATCAAATTTCCCTTGCTTCTGGATCTTATTTGGAATAAATCCATTTCCTTGCATTAAGAGTCTGATCACCTTTTTCTGCAAGTCACTTTCCTTCATCAACCACTCCTAGGCCCTTCTAAATTTCTGAAAGAAAGCACCTTTGACTGCTACACATGAATTTTTTTTCTTTTCTTTTCTCTTTTTGTCTTCCAGTACTAGGGATTAAACCTGGGGGTGCTCTACCATTGACCTACATTCCCAGCCCTTTTTGTTTTTATTTTGAGACAGGGTCTCACTGAGTTGCTGAGGCTGGCCTTGAACTTGCCTCAGCCTCCCAAGTCTCTGGAATTATATCTGGCTTTCTATGTAAATTTCACCTGTAAATATTTCTTTCATTTCTCCCTTCCCTCCCTGCAAGACACATTAGGTAGGATAGCAGATAACCTCGGGCTCCATGGGTGGCCTCCCAGGTAAAGCCCTTTATTTGGTTCCCATGACATCGTCCTTGTAAGTCATCTACCAACTTTAGATTCCCAGAGCTGGTGATTCATGTGCACATAGCATTCTCATCTCTGCTTTCTTGATGGCCACCTCCCAAGGAAAGCGTCACTTGGCACAGATAAAGGGTTAATTTGAGAAGGTGAAATGTTTGCCAGCACCTGCTCTATGCCAGGAGGTGTGCTAGTGATTTACACACACACTAGCACACCCAGCTGGGGCCACACTGCCTCACTATGGCAGCACCACAGCCTGGGGCTTCCTCACCATCACACCCACAGTCTCCCCTCTACTGGTCCCAAAAAGAAGCTGTTCCAGCAGACACCACAAAAAGTGACTCCAAACTGAGCCTAGTGGTGCACACCTGTGATCCCAGTGACTCGGGAAGCAGAGGCAGGAAGACTGTGAGTTCAAGACCAGCCTCAGCAATTTGGGAGGCCATAAAAAATTTAGCAAAACCTTGTCTCAAAAAATAAAACAAACAGGCTGGAGTGGTGACTCAGCTGTTGGAGCTCTTGCCTGGCATGTATAGAGACCCGGGTTTGAACCCCAGCACCAGATACACAACAAAGTGTCGGAGCAACCAAAGTCACATGAAAAGCTAAATAAAATTTGATTCTATCTTCTCTCTCACTATCCCTCTCTCTTTATAAAAATAAATAAATAAATGAATAAACAAACTAAATGTCAGAGAAACAAAGGCCAAATGAAAGCTTACATACTGGAAATCAAAAAAACTTGATGAAAACTAATCAACTAGTAGCTGAGCATGGTGGCGCACACCTGTGATCCCAGCACCTAGGGAGGCTGAGGCAGGAGGATCACAAGTTCAAAGCCAGCCTCAGCAACTTAGCAAGGCCCTAAGCAATTTAATGAGACCCTGTCTCAAAGTAAAAAGTAAAAAGGGCTGCAAATATGGCTCAGTGGTCTAGGGATGTGGCTCAGCAATAAAGCATCCCTGGGTTCAATCCCTGGTACCACAAGCACAAAAACAGTTAATCAACTACTAACCAAATATCTAAGAGATACCAAAACCAGACACACGGGTTCAAATCTCACTTTGGACAATTACCAGCTGTGTGTCCTTGGACAGCCCATCCAGCCTCTCTGTGCTGCAGTGTTTTTGTCCATAAAATGGAATTCACACAAGTATCCACCTTGTGGGGCTATCATAAAGATTAGATGTGTTAATACATATAATGCTTCTAGTACAGTGTCCATCTCGTTGCTAGACCTCAATAAATGTTATGTAAATATTTAGTTGCTCCTTAACTTATGATGGGATTGCCTTCTGATAAACCTAAATGGAAAATACTGTAAATAGAAAATGCATTTAACACCCCTAACGTACTGAACCTCATGGCTCAGCAACACAGTACACTGTGGAGAGTCTGCTGTTTTCCCTCGTGATCGTGTGGCTGACCTGTGCTGAAGCTCACTGCTGCTGCTGAGCATCGTAAGAAAGAAGCACACAGTACTTCACTAGCCAGGAAAGAAATCCAAATTCAAAACTCAGTATGGTTTCCTCTCAATGCTAACATTTTCTCACTATCACAAAGTCAATAAATCATTATGTCAAATCATCCTACGTAGGCGACCATCTTCTAAATGTATATGCATACAAAGGAAGTTTACATCGTTACAAAAATACTATAGGACAAATAAGGGAGGGGGAACCAGGCCTAGCGGTACATGTCCAAAAGCCCAGTTGCTCCAGAGCCTGAGGAAGGAGGATCACAAGTTCAAGGCCGGCCTGACCAACTTAGTGAGATCCCTCTCAAAATAAAAAACAAAATTTAAAAAGAGCTGGGGACATAGCTCAATGGCACAGCACTCACATGGCATGTTTAAGACCCAGGGTTCAGTCCCTGGGGTGGGAAGGGAAGAGAAAGGAAAAGAGATGAGATAGGCTACTCTAAATGTAAAGTCCGTTCCATGAGACTAACCTCAGAAGCGTTCTAAAACATTCCAGTCAGTTCCTTTGCTCCAGAGCAGTGGAAAAGGGAGGTGGGACAGACCTGAGTGAAGGCTACAGACTCCAGGGCTAACCAACAGCCTTAATGCCTTTCCAATGCCTAAGTAGCAGGGGCTAACCAATGGCCTTAACGCATTTCCAATACCTGAGTAGACAGGGCTAACCAACAGCCTTAAAATGTTTCCAATCCCTGATTAGCCAGACTCCAGGGCTCACCAATAGCCTTAATGCATTTCCAATACCTGAGTAGCCTGACTCCAGGGCTAACCAATAGCGTTAATGCATTTCCAATACCTGAGTAGCCAGGGCTAACCAATAGCCTTATCACGTTTCCAACACCTGATTAGCTTAGATTCTGACCAAGAGCCTTGTGTTTTAGTCAGCCTCTTTTGTTGCTGCGACTGAAAGACCTGACCAGAACAATTTCAACAGAGGAAACGTTTATTTTAGGGCTCACAGTTTCATAGGTCTTAGTCCTTAGAAGGCAGAGTCCATTCTTTGGGGCTCAAGGTGAGGCAGAGCATCATGGCGGAAGAGGGTGGTGGAAAGAAGCCGCTCAAGGCATCACATCACCAAGTAGAGAGAGAGTTCCACTCACCAGATACAAAATATATACCCCAAAGGCACACCCCCAATGGCCCACCTCCTCCAGCCACACCCTACCACCCAATTAATCCCTACTAGGGGATCAATTCACTGGCTGGGTTAAGGCTCTCAAACCCCAATCATTTCACCTCTCAGCCTTTTCTGCATCATCTCAGACACTGGGCTTTTGGGGGATACCTTTCCTTCAAACCATAACACCTTGGTATTCTTCCAATACCTGATTAGCACACTGATAAATGCTCCTACTCAGTAGCTACGTAAGCCCCTAGACTAGGACACGTAGTGGTAACCCCTGTCGGGTCCCCTCTTGCCCTCCAGGACCTGGCTCTTTTCCTCTCACTTGAATAAATCCTACTCTTCTATGCTCACTTGTCTGCGCCTTTCATTCTTTGAATTCACAAACAAGAACACAAAGAAGTCACTGGCAGGTGGTGGGGGTCTGCTGCAACACCACAGCAACAGAGGCTGCAACCCGGTTAGAAGGACGTCTTCTCCACAGCAGCCCTTGGCCCTACTTGCCACGTCTAATAACTTGTGTAAGTTGAAGTTGGCGTAAGCATTAAGTCACCTGACTGGTGTTTGTCCTCATGTCATGAAATAATAATTTAAGGCTCCAAATGGTGCAGCCGTCTGTTTGGGAAAGGGGGATGTTTCTTCTGCTGCTTCTTGCTTTGCTGGCACAAAGAAGTTTCATTCTGTTTCTCACCAAGTTCACACTTCCTTTTAGTTCACCAGTCAGTGTGGTGGGCACTGGCCACTGGCCACTGAGGAATGGATCAAGCCAAACCTCTGGGTTCCGGAGGCTCCAGACCTAGCAACTGGTAACACACTGTGCAATGGTACCCTGCCTCAAACGGTCCTAGACAACCTGGGGACAGATGCGCACCGACAGGGAAAGGTCACAGTTGAAATCAGGTGAAATTATCCTCCCACCTTCCAACCCACCGTATCTACCTCCCTTCCATATCTCACCCTCAGTACCAAACACTGGGTAAGGACTTTGAACAGATTAACTGATTAGCCGGTAAGACGCCTAGAAGAAGATGCTAATGCTTATCATTAAGTACAACATGAAATGTAAACTACAAAATGGACTGAAAATATTGAGACTTAGTAACCTGGAGTTACAAGACAGATGAACTGAATTCAGACACACTACCCTTGCCTGAGCTCAAAAATGTGAAGGAGCCAACATGGTGGTGCACACCTGTAACCCAGCAGCTCAGAAGGCTGAGGCAGGAGAATCACGGGTTCAAAGCCAGCCTCAGCAACTTAGTGAGACCCTATCTCAAAATTTTAAAAAATTTTAAAAAGGGCTAGGAATGTGGCTCAGTGGTTAAGCACCCCTGAGTTCAATCCCTGGTACCAAAAAAAAAAAAAAAAAGTGAAGGAAAAAAGTCGTACTCTCACAAAAATGCTTCATCTCATTCCACTTCCTTTTGGTTATTGTTTTGAATTTTCATTTTTTTGTTTTGGTTTTTGGGTTGTTGGGTTTTTTGTTGTTGTTTTGTTTTGTTTTTTGGCTTGTTTGGGATTTTTTTGTTCATCTGTTTGATACTGGGAATTGAAACCAGGGGCACATTACCACTGTGCTACATCCCAAGCCCTCTTCTTACTCAAGGGTCTTACCAAGTTGATTAGGGCCTCAGTAAATTGCTGAGGCTGGCCTCGCACTCATGATCTTCCTGCTTCAGCCTCTCCGGTTGCTGGAATCACAGGTGTGTGCCACCACGCCTGGCTGGTCTTAATGCTTTGTTTTGGTTTTGTTTTTGTTTTAAGAGAAGGGGGAGAAAGAGAATCAGTTTTAGTTTTTCACATGGCTTTCCTTGCTCTGACACTTTGTTGTGTACGTGGTGCTGGCATTTGAACCTATGTCCTTGCGCATGCCAGGCAAGCACCACAACTGCTGAACCACCACTCTAGACCCCTGTCTTAATTTCTAATCCGTACATAATTTTATATATTTGTATGATACAGTGTGATATTTTTCTTTTCGTGTGTGTGTGTGTGTGTGTGTGTGTGTGTGTGTGTGTGTCGTGCTAGGGATTGAACCTGGGGCCGTGTGCATGTTAAGCAAGAGCTCTACTGCTGAATCATACCCCCAACACAGTGTGATGTTTCAATATGCAATAGAAAATGACCAGATCAGGTAACTCCAATATTCATCATTTCTGTGTGTTGGGAATATTCATGACCCCTCTATCAGCTATTTTTAAATGAACAACTATTGGCAACCATTGTTATCCCACTTTGCTACAGACTATTAGAAACTTTTCCTTCCATCCAACTACATCCCATAATTATCCATCCTTCCCCTACCCGGCACTATCACTCTACTCAAAAGCCACCTCCTAGATTGGAGAACCAGGACTGTTAAAAAGTAACAATGGGGGGCTGGAGCGGTGGCTCAGTGGTTATGGTACTTGCCTGGCATGTGCAAGTACATGGGTTCGAACCTTAGCACCATGTACACAATGGAATGTTGGAGCAACGAGGGCCACATGAAAAACTAAATAAAATTGATCTCTCTCTCCTCTCCCTCTCTCTTACAAAAAAAAAGTAACAATTGGGGGCTGGAGCAGTGGCTCAGTGGTTGCGGCGCTTGCCTGGCATGAGCAAGGACATGGGTTTGAAACCAGCACCAAGTATACAATGAAATGTCAGAGCAATGCAAGCCATATGAAAAGATAAAATTAATTCTCTCTTTCCCTCTCTCTTAAAAAAAAAAAAAAATGGGCTGGGTGCAGTGGCACATTCCTGTAATCCCAGCAACTCAGGGGGCTGAGGCAGGAGGATCGCAAGTTCAGAGCCAACCTCGGCAATTTAGCAAGGCCCTAGGTTATTTATCGAGATCTTGTCTCAAAATAAAAAATAAAAAGGGCTACAGATAGATGTTGTTCAGTGATTAAGTGCCCCTGGGTTCAATCCCCAGTACCAAAAATAAATAAATAAATAAAGGTATTGTTATGTTTTCGATATTAGGTGATTAAATGTCCCCCAAAAGCTCATGTGTGAGATAATCCAAGAAAGTTTAGAGGTGAAATGATTGCGTTGTGAGAGCCTTAACCTAATCCGTGCGTTGGTCTGCTGATAGGGATTAACTGGGTGAGGACTGTAGGCAGGTAGGGTGCAGCTGGAGGAGGTGGGTCACTGCGGAGGCGTGCCTATAGGTTACATATTTTCTACTAGTGAAGAGCTATATCTCTCTGCTTCTGAGCTGCTCTCTTCTGCCATACTCTTGTGCCATGACATCCTGTTTCACCTCTTGCCCCAAGAAACAGAGTCAGCCATATACAGACTGAGACATGATTCCCAAAATTAATTTTCCTCCTCTAAAATTGTTCTTTTCAGATCTTTTGGTTGCAGCAGCCAAAAAGTTGACTCACTCAGGGATTAATAATAAATAGGATGTTACCAGGCGTGGTGACGCACACCTGTAAGCCCAGTAGCTCGAAAGTTCAAGGTCAGCCTCTGCAACATAGTCTTGCTTAAGGCAGGGTGTTCCCTGTCTCAAAATTAAAAAATGAGGAAAAGGCTGGGGATGCAAGTTAGTGGTTGAGAATCCCTCGTACCAAAAATAATAAGCAGGATGTGTTAAACATCCACTGTGTCCAGAAGAGTATTTAATATCATTTCTGCATCACCTACAGCTTAGGAGACTGTAGACACACTGCTTTGATATCTCACGTCTGCACAGATTAGGAATGTGGGGAAAGTCTCTTAACCAACCCATGCCTCGGTTTCCTGATCTGTAAAACCGGGGTGGCAAAGATACTTCCATCATAGGGTTGAGTGGTGTGTGTAAAATACTCAGAAAAATGCCTCTCAGTCAGAGGGTGTGTGTGAGAGAGAGGGAGAGACAGAGTCAGTTCTTACTTAGCTTTTCCTGTGGCTTTCATTGCTCTGACACTTAGTTGTGTACGTGGTGCTGGGGTTCAACCCTGTGTCCTCGTGCATGCACGGCCGAGCCACCGCTCCAGCCCCCTTAGTACATTTTTACATAAGAGGAAAACACAGGCTTAGACCTAAAGTATCCCAGGAGACTCACCCAGAACCTGGCTGAGATAAGGGTTCAAACTCTAGAGCGGTGGATTCCAGAGCCTGAGCTCTGAATGAGCCATTGTGACCTTCACCCCTGCCTGTAGCAAAGGACAACAAAGGCTGAAGGCCAGCGCCAAGGCCATGTCTGCGCCTACTCAGTTGCAATCTGCCTTCCCTGCCCATCCCAAAGCAGCCTGGCATGAGGGGCGGGACATTTTCCCCCGGGGATAGCAACAAAAAAGGGTCAAACAAATGCACCTGGAGGTTGGGCGGGGTTGTTTATCGCTGAGAAATCAGTGCTAAAGGCTACTGCTATCAAGCCTCTGAGCGCCCTTGTTTCTAAATAAACAATCCTGGTAGCTGCTGGTTTCAAAGTGCACTGCAGGGACTGGGCTGTAGCTCAAAGGCTGAGCACCTACCTAGCACGCTGGAGGCTCTGGGTTTGATCCCCAGTACCGTGGGGGCTTTTTGAGCTCTCCAGGCAACAAGCTTTCAGGCTGAAGGAAAGGAGGTCAATGGCACAGACCTCTCCTGGAAGAAGTCCTGGAGGGGACGATTGTGCACAGGAAGACAGTCTGCATGTGACATTTTCATGACTCCTGTTTGACATCTGTCACCCATCCCAGAAAAGCTAGCCATGCTGTAAACTCAAGTGCCATCTTTAAAACACGTCAGCAGCCCAGCCAGTTACCCAAGAAGAGACACCCACGTCACACCAATTAGAACACACACACTAGTGAAGAGAGCTCCATTGGTGAGTTCCCAGGGGCACAGCTATTGATTTCACAATGTAGTGTTCAGAGCGTGACTTTAAAGCCCAAGAAAAGCCCTGAGGCTTAGTCTGTTTTACCTTCTCATTAAATGTTGTATCTGCTTTTTTTTTCCTTTGGAAAACAAAAAAGCATCGGTTATATTTGCATTTTTATATGCATTGATAAGAGCTTTATTGTAACCTTAATAAAAAATGAACTTTGGATTTAAAAAGAAAGGAAAAGGAAAGGTATAAACAAAAAAAAAAAAAAACTCTCTTGCTAACTCAAGGAAGGGAAGGAATGGGAGGGGAGACCCTACAAACCGAAATAACTGCTATGCGCCAGGCCCCACGAAGCACACCTGTAATCCCAGAACCTCGCAATTGGAAGAGGCAGGAGGATTACAAATCGAGGCCAGCCAGGGCAACTTAGTAAGACCCTGACTCAAAACGAAAAATAAAAAGGAATAGGGATGTTACTCAGTAGCAGAGATCCCCCAGATTCAATATCCAGTACAACCACAAAAACAAATAATTGGTATGAATCATCCTTTCTTTAATCCCTGGGGAGGCACAGCGGACATACTCCCGGTTTAAACCCACTCAGAAAGACATGGATTCAAATCCTAGCTCTAAAACCAGGTGCAATGGCTCCATGCCTGTAATCAATTACAGCAACTCAGGAGGCTGAGAGGCAGGAGGATTGCAAGTTCCAGGCTAGCCTGTACAACTTAGGGAGACTCTGTCTCAAAATTTTAAAAAGAGGCTGGAGCGATAGCTTAGTGGTTAGAGCACTTGCCTGGCATGCGCAAGGACCTGGGTTCAAACCCCAGCACCACATACACAATTCAGTGTTGGAAAAATGAAAACCAGATGAATAAAGAAAATTGATTCCTCTTTCTCTCACACTCTCCCTCTCTCTTTAAAAAACATTTTAAAAAAATAAATAGATAAACAAATCATATCTCCATCCATTGTAAGTGACCTTGGGTAGGAAGCCTTCTTGAGATACCCTCCTTTCTCTGCAAAAGAAAGATAACAATGTCTAGTTCTGAGAACTGTTTTGAAAAGACAAAATAGCGCCTTATCTTCTGTATGGCCCAGTCTCAGCTCCCTTTCTTGCTTCTAAATCCCACCTCCTCTTCAAACCTCTTCCCACAAGGCAGAGTCACCCAATGTGCATAGCTGATTCATTCTCAGAGGAACATTTTGTATCCCTGGAGCTAAGAACAGTGGCCAGCCCGTGGTAGGTGCCTGATGGCAGTCTCTTCATATGGATTCGGCTGTGCCGCAACCTGTGTGCTCGCTGAGAGTCGCCAGGGACAGTGTCCCAGGGATAACCTAGTACATAGGCTGGCGTTAGTGACGTGGTTGTGTTACTACGCGGTGCCCCAGCCATTTTGCAAGGTTCACTGTCTTCAGCAGCCAGGCCGGTGACTCAGATCTGCTGAATTAAGATAACATGGATGGTGAAGACTGTGACACCTATAAAGGCATTCCCACTCGGCTAAACAAAACGCACTTTTCTGGCCAAATAAGACAATCTGCCCACAGGATCTGCCTCTCTGGACATAGATTTGCCCCCGTAAACAAAGTCATATGATTCGCAATACTTTTTTCAACATTATCTCAGTTGATATTTTAGTTATTTGCTAAAGAAAGCATCACTGAGTTCATTTTGTAGTCATCAGAGAGATAAAGAAACTGAGGCTCACATACAACAATTTACCCAAATCGAACACAGCCAGTGAGTAGATTTGAATCCATGACTTCTGACGTCCGTGTGGGACTTTCTGCTTCACTTTATACCACATATTGTCTGCTGGGCTGCTGTTTTTCACCCCCCACCCTGTAGGTTTTCTGGAACAAAAATGAAACACAATCCAAAGGTTAAACTTGAGACTGGGACAGGAGCATCACTTGAGCCCAGGAGTTCAGGACCAGCCTGAGGAAGGTAGTAAGCCCCTGTCTCTTAAAAAAAAAAAAAAAAAAATGGGGCTGGAGCGGTGGCTCAGCGGTTTCGGCGCTTGCCTGGTAAGCATGAGGACCAGGGTTCAAACCCCAGCACCACATACACAACTAAGTGTTGGAGCAACTAAGGCCATGTGAAAAATAAATAAAGTTGTTTCTCTCTTTCTCTGTCTCTCTCACTGTCCCTCTCTCTTTAAAAAAAAAGAAAGAAAGAAAGAAAGAAAGAAAAGAAAAGATATAAAGAAAGAAAAAGAAAAAAAGCGATTAAACCTGTGACAGGGTTACACTCCAATAATCCAATACTTGCCATCGTCACCGTCCATCTAGAGCACTCTACAAAGACTGGGACCAGAGTCCCTGGCAGCAATACTTTGTTTGCAAGTAGAAGAGGAGGTTTCACCCAGGCCACAGGCATGGGGAGTCAGGACAGAAAGGAGCAGGGCAGCCTGGGGAAGAAGAATTCTGCCCCCTCCTAACAAGGAGGAAGCAGCTCCTCCTATCCATGCTCAGAATCTCTAAAGGAACTGGAGTTTATTGAGAGAGCAATAAAAACAAGATGGAATCTTAGCCCCTGGCGTAAACAAGCATCTGATTTCCATAGGCCAGTGTCGTCCAAAAGAAATAAAATGTGAGCAATATATGGAACTTCAAATTTTCTAAGTAGTCCCATTTAAAAAGTGAAAAAGAGGAGAAATTAATATATTTTGTTGTTGTTTTGTTTCAGTACTGGTGATTGGAGCCAGGGATGCTGAGTGACAACTGTAGTCCTTTTTTTTTTTTTTTAATTTTGAAACAGGGTCTTATCTCACTAAGTTGCTGAGGCTGGCCTCAAACTTGCAATCCTCCTAGCTCAGCCTCCCAAGTGGCTGGAGTTACAGGTGTGCGCCACCGTGCCTGGCTAGGACAAATTAATTTGAACGATGCATTTAGTTTAATCTATTAATTTGAATGATGAATTTAGTTTAATCTGCTACATGCAAGGTGTTTCTTCAACGTGCAATTAATTTAAAATGTATTCAGGAGCTGTTTTACGTTTTCTTCATTCAGAGTCTGAAACGCAGCGTGCATTTTGCACTTGTAGCTCATCTCACTTGCACTAGCACATTTCAAGCGCTCAGTAGCCACATATGGCTAGCGGCTGCCGTCTTTGACAACACAGATTTACTCCAAAGAAACTGCTAAAGGTCTGTATTTCTGGCATGGTGGAAATAAATGATTAAGGTCACAGAAGGCCCTCAGTTCCCATCCTGCTAATGCAATCTCAGTACTCGATCTTTCAGGGCCAGCTTCAAACTCTACCTCCATCTGTGGGCAGCGGTGTCAGTTTCCAGCCAGCGGCTCTGCAAAGCCAACCAGAGGCCATTGTGTTTGGCTCCCCGTTTTTGCCTTGCGACAGTGCAGCCCTCAGCATGTCCTCTTTCAAACGCCTATTATTCTGGCGTTGTCTTCCGTGGAGCCATGATTGGCAGTGATGAGGACAACATTTTTTATGTGCCTGAGTTCACACAGCGCTAGTGGCATGGTGATTAGTGGCTGTGTATAAAGACTAGAATCGCTACTTTTGCATGTCTCTGAATAATGAGATTCTTATCGCCATTATATGGCAATGAGGTAGAAACTGAGAGCATTATGAACTGTTTACACAGTAAGCACCATTTCCATTCTCTCTCTTTGTCTCTGTTTCTCTTTCTCTTTTTGCTCCTGGCTGGTTTCAAAGCCAACAGCTTCCCCCATGAGCTCCCCAGCAACCCTTCCAAATAAAAGCTCTCCATAGTGAGATTCCACAGCCTCCTGGGGAAATGTTCCGGCTGCCTGTCAGAGGGAACGCATGGATAATCCAATCCAACTCCGGGTTCATCGGGGAGAACCTTGCAGCGTAGACAGGGAGATTTGTCCAAGATCACAGGGTTCTGACAAGACTCAGTCTTTCTCCAGTTCCTGTCCTCTGGCATCTGGCTATCGCTGGGATAAAAGAGTCCCCTCTTATCTAGGGGATAAGACAACCAATATTGTAGCATACTTTTGTTTTTGAGAGAATCAATTATTTAAATTTATTTTTTCATCTGGCCTTTGTTTCTCCAATACTTAGCTACGTACGTGGTACTAGGGTTTGAACTCGGATCCTTGCACATGCCAGGCAAGAGCTCCAACCGCGGAGCCACCGCTCCAGCCCTGTACTCTTTACCCACCTGAGAATTCAAATAATACTTACGCAACCACTTAATTCTGGAAAATTCACAGCCCAAGCATTTATATCGCTTGTGGAGGAGAAATATAGAAGAATCAAGAGACTGGGGTGGGGGTAATTCTGGCTTAAGAACAAATGCATATCATATTGTTACTTTATATGCATTTATGATTGTATAATAACTCAACTCCTTAATAAAGATTTTTTAAAAAGAGTCTCCTCTTCCAGTCTAATCACACATGGTGCATTCTGGTTCCATGCTCATTATATGAAATTATAATTTGAATTCCCCAAACACAAAGACCTTTTTGGTTGACTGTAGAAATGGACCCTAAACTAAACATTGAATCAACAAACATCAGTTTTAGAAGCAATGAAATAAATGTGTGGAGAGAGAGCTCCAGTGATGGTGGGCTGTTAAACAGCAGGAAAGAGACTGGGATTAAGTGCATATGTGGCTCTGCTCTTGGCAACGCCACGTTCATTCATCAGTCCTGTGGTAGTGACAGATCTGACATCAAGGGCAAGAGCAGAGTAAATTAATATCCAAAATACTCTTTCAAAAAAAAATCGATCACCACTGTAGCAAGCCAAAAATGCATGCGGGGCAATGCTTCCCTGGCAAGCCAGCAACAACAGGGGGGAAATGCCCTTCAATCAACTGTCCCTGCATAGAAGAGGAGACAGAGGGAGGAATTTGTCAAGTATGTGGCAGCATCAGCTTAACATTTGTGGGAGTTAAATGCATGTGCAGGCAGCTCTAATGCTGATTTCTGCTAACAAATATGATGGTGAAATAAATCATAATAAATTATTATTTATGATGAGCCAAAACAGACTGTGATATACCTCAAAAGTACAGAGTGCCTTGAAATAGCTAGAAGGGCCTATTACCTTCTCACCCCATCAATAGGCAAAGGCCTCATGCTAGGGGTACAGATTTCAGGTGCTTCTGGGAAGGATAAAGCAAGAGAGATTAAAACAGTCAGCAGTGGTTGTGAAGGTCTTTTTTGTTTTTTTGAGACAGGGTCTCTCTAAGGTTCTCAGGCTGACCTCAAACTTGCTATTCTCCTATGTGCTGGGATGACAGGTGGGCGCCACTGTACCATGGCTGCCATCATGTACTTTACATCCAAGACGGCAAAATGGACCCTACACAACTAAACAGACAATTTGGGTTTACATAACAATGCAGGCTTTACAAAAAAGCAAAAGAGAAAGCAAATGGATGAATGTTTTCCCTGAAGAAATGAGATGAACAAAAACTAAATATTGATACATTCTGAGGGAGGGTTGTCCTGGCAACTGGAAGAGCAAAGTAGAAAGGCCTCAGGTGAGCTGGGCATGGTGGTGCTCTCCTATAATCTCAGCAACTTCGGAGGCTGAGGCAGGAGGATCACAAGTTCAAGGCCAGCCTCAGCAACTTACCACCACCCTGTCTCAAAATTTAAAAAAAAAATTTTTTTAAAGGGGGCTGAGAATGTGGCTCAGGTGTTAAGTGCCCCTGGTTTTAATCCCTGGTACCAAAAAAAAAAAAAAAAAAAAAAAAAA
>PVKS010025333.1:0-21852 GCA_004027875.1 Aplodontia rufa
CCTCCAGGTATCCTAGGTTAATCATCCCCCTGTTGCGCTAAGAATCATACAATTTGAAGTTATTATTAGCTTATATAGCCCCCACTTTTTTTTTTAACATGGTGCCCCCCCAAGCTTCTCTTCCGGGTTCTAACCTTCCTGCAGGCACGAACATACACCCAATGATCTGCTTACACAACTGTCCCTGAGGCAACATAACCAATCAGCATCTGCCCTCTGCTCTAACTACCCAACCCCATGAAAGTCTCCTGCCCAGCTCTATAAATGCTCTTGTAAAACACCAATAAACGGGAATTTGTCTCCAACGATGGGTTTTGGTCTCACTGCGCCAGTTTGATCCTTTCATTGGTGCCATGACTCGGATGGGGGACAACCTCAACCACTTGAGGACCCCCTCCACTCGCTCAACTAAAACCTCTTGTCATTGTCCACCTTCTCGAGTGCTCGCTACCTGGCAACCAACACCGATTACCTCCTAGGTGAGTCGTCGTCTGGCCGTGGGGGAAGACTACATCCCACCTAGGCCTACACAGCCACAGTGGACTCCCAGGAGCCTTATCCATCATTTGATTCATTAGACAATTATTATCGGGTGGGAGTGAAGAACAGACCCCCTTTCAACTCTTCCCTTCTACACCCCTCGATTTCTCCAAAAAGCCTGGCGCTAGGTGCTCCTTGACCTCTGGCACTCTTGCCCAGCAGAAGGATCCTCAGGTGACGACCTGACCATCCTTCCTGCCTCCTGACTCTACTGAGTCTCACGAGCGGGTCACCCTTTGGGGATGCCCAATGGGTCCTCCGTTCATCCTGTTCCAGTCTGGAGTCACTTTTTGTTCTCCTCCTTCCTTTCCTTGACTATGGGGGCCTCTTCTTCTCTCCCAAGATACTCTCCTTTAAAATGTTTACTTTCTCTCACACCGGACATAAAACCTCTCATTAAATTCTGTACCAAAGATTGGTCTGATTACCCATGAGACAATCACAATCGATGGCCCCTTGAGAGATCCTTAGATCCACAACTTCTCCAAGATCTACTCAATTACTGCAAGCGCTCGAAAAAGTGGAAGGAGATTCCCTATGTTGAGGTCTTTTCTCTCCTTCACTCTCACCCCAAACTGTGCTCCACCTGTAACCTCCACCAAGTCCTCCTTGTCTGCAAACCTAAACCTACCCCTCCCCCCAAAAACGCACAAACTGCCCCGCACGCTCAGGCACAAACCGCCTCACCAACCAACTCCTCTTTTTCTTCTTTCCATCCGGCCGAAGAACCCCCCCTTACCGTCCCCCACCTTCCACTCCTACGCCCTCTCCCACTTCCCCTCCTGACTCATCTTCTTCGTCCTCTCAGCCCTCTCCTGTCGCTCCCCGCAGCATTCCGGAGCAGGGAGCAGGCGGAACGACCCGAACCTGGGCCGTTCCCTGGGGGCCAAGTCAGGACAGGGCTGGGAACCGGGGGCGAGGGGGGTGAGTGCTGGTGGCCTGAAAGCAGGACCTTCCTTCCCGGCCGGGGGAGAAAAGAGCTCAGTCTCACACGCAGGTGGCACTTTGAAACTTCTCTCCTGCTGTATTTCTCCCGCACATCCGTAGATATAGTGAGAGCAGGCTGCTAAGGGACCAATAGTGAAGTGGAAAAACTAGCTCGTTTCAGCCAATGAGGGACTATTATGTTGGTGACGTCATCTATCACTGACGGGGGGGGTTGCAGAGAGAGAGAAAGTAGCACTCTGGAACAGGTGCATAACTTGCCTTCCTCAGAGCACACGAAATGTGAAGGGGTAGAAAAGAGAAGTATTATGACGTCCAATATGGCGATTTTCCTTTTGCACAGAGCCCAACACTCTCCCACTAACGCTTTTAGTCCCCCGGCCACTTGCTCCCGTACTCAATTAGCCCAAACCCATGCCCATACCATGGCACCCCTATGGGAAGTTGCAGGACCTGAAGGCATTGTTCGGGTCCATGTTCCCTTCTCCATAGCTGATCTTACCCAGTTGGAAAAGCGGTTAGGCTCCTATGCTACTGACCCCACCACCTCCATTCGAAAGTACCAATGGGTCCTACAAGCCTACAGCCTCACCCACCATGAAATCTACATACTTTTGGCTAACACTCTCCTCCTGGAAGAACGCAGGAGAGTATGGGACTTGGCTAGAGCTCATGTTGACAAGGTACACCGAGTCAACCCCAACCACCCTAATGGCCCCCAGGCGGTTCTTGACCAGGACCCTAATTGGGACTACCATACCACAGCTGGGTTATGAGCAAGAGACCAATTTTTCACCTGCAATGTAGCCGGCCTTAGAAAGGCTGCTCGAATGGCCGTAAATTTCCAAAAAATTCAAGAAATAATACAAAAAAAGGATGAAACGCCCTCTGAATTTCTTGATCAGCTTACCAAAGCCCTCCAACAATATGGCAACTTAGATCCTGAGACTCCTGACGGCAGGCATGTCCTTATGACTTACTTTTTGTCTCAGAGCTATGCTCACATTAAAGCTAAATTAAAAAAGCTAGTACAGGGACCTGCAACACCTCAGACCGAAATTCTGGCCACAGCCTTTGAAGTCTATCACAATCGGTATGAAGAAGCTGAACGCCGTAAGTAACAGAGGTGTGAAAAGGCGGAACACAGTAAATTCCAAATGCTTGCCCAGGCCCTTCAGAGGACCCCCCAAACGCGGTGCCAGCAGCCCCTACGAAATAAAGACCCCCCCTGTGCCTGCTTTAAGTGCGGCAAAGAGGGCCATTGGGCTAAGGCATGCCCTACTCCTAGGGCCCCTAACGCACCCTGCCCCAAATGTCAGCAAAAGGGTCATTGTCCCACTTCCCCGAGGAGAGCTGCAGCCAAAAACCCCAACACAGACCTCTTGGGCTTGGCACTCGATGACTGACAGGGCCTTGGGTCCCCTTCCCCGGCCGTTACCATCAGCAGGCAGGAACCCACGGTACAACTCCAGGTGGATGGGTGCCACATTAGCTTTCTTATAGACACACTGGGGCCACGTTTTTGGTCTTGAGGGAGTTTTGGGGACCCACATAACCCTCATCCTCTCCTATTGTCAGGGTAGGAGGGAAAACCATACTCCCACGCACCTCCCCCACCTGTTCCGTAGATGGATTCCCTTTTTCTCATTCCTTCCTGGTAATGCCCCAATGTCCAGTACCACTCCTTGGCAGGGATATCCTTTCAATCTTCAAGGCCACTATCTCTATACAACCTCCATCTTCTCCCACCCCACACTTCCTGATGGCCCTCCTGATGGAGGACCTTATAATCCCCTCCCCACACAGCCACCTCCCCCTTCCGCCTCACCTTGTGGATCCCATCATATGGGACATCCTTAGCCCTTCTATGGTTGGTTGCTCCCCCATCATAATACAACTCAAAGACCCTAATCATTTCCCCAGCCAACCCCAATATCCTCTATCTACAGCCACTTTAACCAGCCTTCAACCCATCACATGGGACCTCCTAAAAAAGGGATATATTCGACACACTCACTCTTCCTTTAACACCCCCATGTTGGCTGTAAAAAAACCCAACGGTACCTACTGGTTAGTACAGGATCTCTGCCTCATAAACTCCTCTGTTAAATCCATCCATCCACTAGTTCCTAATCCATGCACTCTCCTCTCTCAAATCCCCGCGACCTCCACCCACTTCTCCATAGTAGATCCGAAGGATGCCTTCTTCTCCATTCCCCTCGCACCTGAATCCCAGGATATTTTCGCCTTCACCTGGACTGACCCAAAAACCAGACATTCTCAACAACTCACATGGACAGTACTTCCCCAGGGATTTCAGGACAGCCCTCACCTCTTTCGGCAGATCCTGATGACTGACCTAAGAGACTTCCACTGCCCTGATTCCACCCTTCTTCAATATGTAGATGATCGCCTCCTACGTAGCCCCTCAGCAAAAACCTCTAAAGATGACACCTATAAGGCCACGAGGTCCTCTTGATCCCCAAGATGGCGAACTTCCTGCTTCTCTTCCACGTTGGTCGGTTCCCGCCTGCGCCAAACTCCATCCAATCAGCGCTCGCCACCCCAGCCCAGGTACCTGACATCTGAGACTACCCAATGAACTTTTACCCCGTCGCACACGCTAGCCTATAAGCTTATCCTGGGCCCTATAAAAGTGTGTTCAGTTTCTGAATAAAGCGGAACTTCCCCGGTGGACTGGCAACGTGGTGTCATCTCTGTTCTTTCATTGGTGCTGAAATCCGGGAGGCATGAGTCGGCTCGGCTCGGCCTCTTCATCGACTCCGTTGCCGCTTCACCCTTATCCATCCTTCCTGGTGCCGGATCCGTCCACCCACCACCGACACATCTTCTTGGTGAGTACCCTCAGGGTGAGGGAACAACCTCTATTCCGGCTACAAGGGAGCACCTGACCATGAGTGTCTGGCAACGTTCATACACCAGACGGAGGGGGAGACTACACCCCGCCTAGATCTTCATGGTCACAGCGGACTCCCAGTTCCCTCCTGGCCAGACAGACTAATACCTAACTGCTCAGGTGGACGACCCCAGGCTCGAAGTATGTCTGTCACTAGTAGACGGTCATTCTCTGATCCTGGTCACTTCTGGAAGCATGGAGAATGAGGAAAGAGTTTCGCAACTGAGGGATTCTGGCCAGGGCTACACCCTGGCGAATCTCGAAGGCCTCTTTCCGAACCTCTTCTCCCAACAGCCCTTCGGGGTATCCTATATGTGACTAGTCGATCGGCCGATACCAAGCGAACGCCTCAGGTCCAAAACACCTTCGTATGAGCCGTCTTCTATCTTCAGCCTTAGGCTACTTCTCACGCTCTAACTCCTTACACTAACCACCCGCCCGTAAATCCCATAGCCCTCCAGAGCTCCCTCCCGCCGCTCTCATCTCTTCTTTTCTGCCCGTCATTTTGACTAAAATTCCTGGCGCCAGGTTCCTTCAGGCCCCGGCTCTTAGCCTTGGAGAGTGAGGCCCTAAGTGACGACTTACATCCTCCTCTTCCCCTGGTGTATAACGACGCCTCCAGGAGGATAAAGAACCCATAGGGGACACCCTCTAGACAGACTTCTTTTACCCCCCTCCGGCCGAAGGATCTCTCTCTTCCTTCCCTCTTTTCTCCTCCTCTTCTCCCTCTGCGGCGGTGATGGGAGCCTCCTCATCCACTGTTTTAGGGGATTACCCCCTACAATGCCTCTTAAAGAACCTTAACACCCTATCCCTTAAACCAGACATAAAACCAAAACTCCTCACTAGATTCTGCACCCAGGACTGGCCTACATACCTATTAGATAACCAAAATAGATGGCCCCCCGAGGGTACACTAGACCCTAACATCCTTCGCAATCTCCATAACTTCTGCCAGGGCCAAGAAAAATGGAAGGCAATTCCCTACATCCAAGCTTTTCGCCTCTTACCTCGTAATACCTCCCTATGCTCCACCTGCTCTCCTCCCCAGGTCCTTTTAGCCTGTAAACCACCTACCCCTCCCCAATCTTCTGCTGAACCTCCCCAACCTTCTGCTGAACCACCTTTTGACCCAGCAGACGAACCACCCCCCTACAAACCCCCTCCCCCTTCCGCTCCCGCACCCCCAACCACTCCATCCATTCCATCTTCTTCTTCACCTCCCAACTCTTCTGGACCAGGTAGCCCTCCCTTTACAAGATCCAGGGGACCCCTACTCCCACCCTCCACCATAGCCCCTCTTCGAGAAGTCGCGGGAGCTGAGGGTGTCATCCGTGTCCATGTACCCTTTTCTTTAGCTGACCTAACCCACCGGAGAGAAAACTGGGCTCATACACCACGGATCCCACCACATATATCAGGGAATTTCAATGGGTCCTCCAAGCCTATAGTCTCACACATCATAATATCTTCATGCTCCTAGCTAACACCCTCCTTCCTGAGGAGTGACACTGCATCTGGGATGCGGCACAAACACATGCCAACAACACACACCGCACCGACCCCAGTCACCCGACTGTCCCTCATGCTGTTCCTGAACAAGACCCTTGTTGGGATTACAATACCATTTAGGGCATCCAGGCTAGGGACTGCTTTGCCTCCTGCCTAATTATGGGACTTAAAAAGGCGGCCCGCAAGGTGGTCAACTTTCAGAAACTTCAGAAAGTTATCCAAAAAAAAGATGAAACCCCTTCCGAATTTCTCAATAGGCTTATTACCCAGGCTCTTCAACAATATACCAATCTAGACCCCTCCTCAGATGATGGCCGCCACGTCCTTATGACATACTTTTTGGCCCAATCCTACCCCGACATTAAAACCAAACTAAAAATATTGGAACAGGGACTGGCCACTCCTCAGACCGAAATTTTATTGGTAGCCTTTAAGGTTTTCCATAACCGTGAGGAGGAGAAGGAACACTGCAAACAACGGGCAGACCAAGCTAACTTCCAAATGTTAGCCCAATTCATCAAACCTAACCCTGGCCAATTCCCCACCACCAGGCCCCCGCCGGGGGCTTGCTTTAAGTGTGGCAAGGAAGGACACTGGTCAAAGGCCTGTCCCTCTCCCCGGCAGCCTACCACTCCCTGCCCTAAGTGCAAAAAACAAGGTCATTGGGGTTCTGATTGCCCCCTCATTCGTAGGAGTGGGGGATCAAACACCCCCCAACCTCCAAGGGCACAACCACTGCCCATAGTGGGGCTGGCCAACGAGGACTGACGGGGCCTTGGGTCCTTCCCGACAGCGTCAATCACAAAAAGGGAACCCAGGGTTATAATCACCGAGGATGGTCGCTTTGTTTCCTTCCTCCTAGATACTGGAGCTACTTTTTCGGTTTTGAGGGATTTCTCTGGGCCTACCATCCCTAGTACCTCTCCTATAGTCAGGGTAGGAGGAAAACAAATCTTTCCCCATAAGACCCTTCCTCTAACTTGTTCCCCCCCAGGCAACCACAATTCCTTTCCCCACTCTTTCCTCGTGATGCCACAGTGCCCTGTTCCACTTTTGGGTAGAGACTTATTGTCCCTGCTAAAGGTCTCCATTATCATACCACTATCCCCATCACCAACTGCCCCCTTTCTCCTAGCCCTACTATCCAACGCAGAAGACACCCACAACCCACATCCCTTCCCACACTGACATGCCCCATGGACACTGGAGTTTGGGACATTGATTCCCCCTCTTCCATCCAGTGTTCTCCTGTCACTATTAGGCTACAAGACCCCACCAGATACATCCACCAGGTACAATATCCTCTCAGTGCCGCTTCACTTTTTGGACTTCAACTCATTATCATGGACCTCCTCAACAAGGGATACGTCTGCCCTACCAATTCCCCATTTAACACTCCCATTTTAACTGTAAAAAAAACCTAACTGTAAAAAAACCACTTAGTCCAGGACCTACGCCTGATTAATTCAGCTGTTATTCCTATTCACCCTCTGGTCCCAAACCCATATACCCTCCTACCCCAGATACCCGCCTCTTTCACCCACTTTTCTGTGTTGGACTTGAAGGATGCCTTCTTCTCTTTTCCCCTTGATCCTCAATCTCAGGACCTCTTTGCTTTCACATGGAAAGACCCCCACACACGACACTCTCAACAGCTGACATGGACAGTCCTTCCACAGGGTTTCCGGGACAGCCCCCACTTTTTTGGACAGATCCTGGCACAGGACCTCAGGGCTTTCCACGGCTCTCATGTTCACTCCACCCTCCTCCAGTATGTCGATGACCTACTCTGCAGCCCATCTTGGCAACAATCCCAAACAGACACGGCCTCATTCCTCAATTTCCTACCGCTTAAGGGATACCGCACATCCCCCACCAAGGCCCAAATCTCCCTCTCCTCTGTCACCTACTTAGGATTCCAACTCTCCCAACATACTAAGGCGATTACCATGGACAGAAAACACCTCCTTTCTTCGTTCCCTATACCTAAGTCCAAGGCTGAAATCCTCTCCTTTCTGGGATTGGTTGGATACTTCCATGATTGGATCCCCAACTTCTCCCTTCTGGCGTGACCTCTTTATGATTTGTCTAAGGGGGAACCCACTGAACCTCTACTCCACAATCCACATTGTCCCTTCTTCAAACTCAGACAAGTTATCGGAGGCCCCAGCACTGCATCTCCCTGACCTCTCCCGACCTTTTTCCCTCTACGTCCATGAGGATAGCGGTCAAGCTGTGGGGTTCCTGGGCCAAAATTATGGTCCTTCCTTTGCTCCGGTTGCTTACCTCTCTAAACAGCTTGACCCCACAGTGCGGGGATGGCCCTTGTCTTAGAGCCCTAGCAGCTGAACATCTTCTACAAAGGGAGGCCTACAAGCTAACCTTCGGAGCACCCCTCACCGTCTTTTTGCCGCACCACCTTAGAGACCTACTTTCATAAAAAGCCCTCCAGTCGCTCCCGCCATCTCAACTCCTAGTCCTCCTATCCTCCTTCCTGGAAAATCCTAACATCTCTTTTTCCTCATGCCCCCCACTGAATCCTGCCACCCTACTCCCACTGCTGTTCCACTTGGACACACCCTTTCATAACTGTCTAGAAGCTCTCCAAAACCTCATACCATCCCACTCCTCCATTTCTGAGGGCCCCCCTGCTGGTGCTCACTATGTGTGGTTCACTGATGGGTCCTCCTTTAGAGAGGACCAACGTCATTACGCGGGCTATGCAACAGTCTCCCTTGACTCTGTAATAGAGTCACACTCACTACCTCCTGGGACTACTAATCAGCAGGCTGAGCTCATCGCAGTCACCCGGGCTTGCATTCTAGCTGAAGGGAAAACCCTGACCTTATACACAGATTCCAAATACGCTTTTCACATCCTCCTTTCTCAAGCAGCTATATGGAAGGAAAGAGGCTTACTCAACACCAAAGGCAATCAAATAACTAATTCAGCCCTCATCACGGAGCTTCTAGAGGCTTCTCAGATGCCATCTCTCCTGGGAATTAATCACTGTAAATCCCATCAAAAGGACAATTCCCTTGTCACCCAAGGGAACAGGAAAGTGGATGCCGCTGCCCGGGCTGCGGCTCTCCCCAACACCCACAACGTCCTCCTCCCAGTCATGACCCCTCCAGATACCAATGCCTCTCTGGCACACAATCCCTTATCTCTATCAAAACAGGAAAGGGTGCCTCTTTTCTGCCTTCTTCATGACCTATTTCATTCCAATCCCCAATCCCTATTTCACTTCCTCCAAACTTTCTTTTCTCTCACCCCCATGGATGGGGCCCTACTCCAAGATATCTCCCCTTCTTGCACTATCTGCCACCGCACCAACCCTAAAATCCCCCTAAGACCCAAACCATACCCTGCACATCAGGCGAGAGGCCATACCCCAGCCTCAGATTGGCAGGTTGACTTCACTAATATGCCCAACATTAAACGCCTCAAATATCTTCTGGTCTTTGTTGACACCTTCTCGGGCTGGGTAGAAGCTTTTCTAACCTCTAACAAACATGCCTCTACGGTGGCATCTCTCCTCCTCTCCCAAATTATTCCCAGATTCGGATGTCTTCTTCCATCCAATCTGAAAATGGGCCTGAATTTACTGCCCAAATAATACACAAACTATCCCAATCCCTCTCTCTTCCTTGGCACCTACAATGCCCCTACCGACCACAAGCCTCTGGTAAAGTTGAAAGGACAAACAGAACCCTAAAGGACACTTTAACAAAGCTCTCTCTGGAGTTACACCAGGACTGGACTCGCCTGCTCCCTTTGGCATTACTTAGGATCAGAGCCCTCCCAAAAAAACCAACTAAACTCTCCCCTTTCAAAGTCATGTACAGCCGTCCTTTATTACCCCCCGGCATTTCCCTGACCCCAGGCCCCATCCCGCCGGCCATGTCCTTGCCATTACTCTCCCACCTACGGGCCGAGTTATGGAAACATCAAGATTGGCTACTCCCAGATCCCACTGTAACACAAAATAGCCTCATCCTTCATCCAGGACAATTGTTCTTCTTCAATCCCCCTGGACAGAAAACCCCTCTAACCCCTAAATGGGAGGGACCATACCCCATCATCCTCTGTACCCCCACAGCAGCTAAGTTGACTATGCCCAATAATCGTGTTACACCCGGGTTCATGTTTCTAGGTTAAAGCCATATATAGAGCAACCACTCTCGACGGCGGTGGGCCCGTCTCACCACCCAAATTCTTCAACCTCAAACCACCTACAGTGCTTCCCTCATCCCTCTAACTCCCTCAATCTCCGCATCTTTCGCCCTCCACCTTTACCCTCCATCCCAGAAACATGAATCTCCTCCGGCTTTGCCTTGTCCTCCTTTTTGTCCCCTACCCTGCCCACTCCCAGGCCCCTTCCTATGTTTGGAGATTCAAAGCCAGAGAAACATACACCCATGAGCAGACTCAAACTACACAGCTAGTGGCTACAGCCGACTGCTCTCCAAAAGGCTGTCAAAACACCATCAGCCTCCAACTACTCCATAACTCCTACCTTCCTCGACAGCCATCTTCTTCATACCTCTGCTTCCTCCATGACCACACACAGGACTATTGCTCCTGGTGGCCTTAAACGTATTACCGGTGTGCCCATACTGGTCATGCCACTACCACACCTCAGATGGATACCGTCGGGAAGGCAACTGGGGAAAGACAAAACAAACAAACAATGGGATATTACAGTGGACGGGGTCCTCCTACAACCTTACTATTCGGGACCCCTGGGATAACCGCTGGGCTGTGGGAGTCACTGGTGCCTGGTACTGCCATTATACTGCCTCCTCCACCCCCTGTGGAACCTACGCATTTCACGTGAATATGTATCCGTGGATGTCCCCATTTCTAAAATTTCAAGTGATATCCTACGTGAGAAGAACAGCTCTCCTCAGCCATAGAATCGCCTTCTCGCCCATCTGCCCCACGTTCACCCCTATACACATGGACACATATCCTCTCGGAAACCCTTAAATTTCTTGATCAATCCCTCCCTTCTCTTCCCCCCCTGGATTGTTTTCTTTGTGCCTCCCTCGCATGCCTGCTCCTTGCAGCCATACCCCTCAACATGTCAATACTCCCAACATCTTCTTCTCCCGCTCTGCCTGACCCTTGAACTCTCCCGGGGATTCCTCTATGGGAGCCCGAAGATCAAAACAACCACACCCTCATCCCTCGTCACTGCTTCCTAAGACCCTCTACTCCCTTGTCCAATACTCTTTCATTGTGACAGCAACTCCACTTTATCCAATTCAACTTCCACTCCCACAGGGACCTTCTTCTGGTGTAATGGAACCCTTTTTATCTCCCTTCCCTTCAATACTTCCACCCACCGCGTTCTGGTCACGCTGGTTCCCCAACTCACCCTATACTCATACTCAGAAATGTCTTACCTCCTCCGCCCACCCCACAAACAAAAACGAGCAGCCTTCCTCCCTATCATGGTGGGTGTTTCCTTAGCCTCCAGAGTAATCAGAACAGGGATATTAGGAGGAGCCATCAGTTATTCCCTATGGACTGCTACAGGTATCAATAACAAACTCCAAGAGGCCCTCACCTCCACTGCAGATTCCCTGTCCTCCTTACAGCGACAGGTGACCTCTCTGGCAAAAGTCACCCCCCCAAAATCGAAAGGCCCTAGATCTCCTGACTGCAGAAAAAGGGTATACCTGTGTCTTCCTGAAAATAACAATGTTGCTACTACATAAATGAATCAGGCCTAGTTGAACAATATATCATTAAACTCACTGACTTGGCTTCCAGCCTTCACTCCTCTTCAAAGTCTGACCCCTTTTCTTAATTCAAAATCCCTTCTTAACTTGGCTCTGGCCCCTCTTGGGACCACTTACTATCATCCTCCTAGCCTGCCTATTTCTGCCCTGCCTCATAAGATTCCTCCAAACTCAGGTAGGGAAAAATTTCTAACCAAACCTTTAACCAGCTTCTGCTCAGGAATTACCAGCTCCTGGCCACTGAGGACTCAACTAGCTCCTTGCGGGAACACCTCACCAGTTGCTGACCTGACTAACTACCCTTCACACAGATGGCAGCTGTTCCAAAGGTCCCTCGCAGACGACCTATGGCTGATGACGCCATTTCCACTCACTCCTGTCGCTCCCCGCAGCATTCAGAGTGGGGAGCGGGTGGAACAACCTGGACTTGGGCCGTTCACCGAGGGCGAGGGGGGAAAGGGCTGGGAACCGGGGGAAAGGTGTCACTCTGCGCAGTGTTCCGGAGTGAGGAGCGGGCAGAACGACCCGAACCTGGGCCGTTCCCCGAAGGCGAGGTGGGAAATGGCTGGGTGTCGCTCCCCGCAGCGTTCCGGAGTGGGGAGCGGGCAGAACAACCCCGGCCTGGGCCATTCCCCGAGGAGCTGAGTCAGGACAGGGCTGGGGACCGGGGCAAGGAGTCGCTCCCCGCAGAATTCCAGAGCGGGGAGCAGGCGGAATGACCGGAACCTGGGCTGTCCCCCAAGGGGCCTAGTCAGGAAGGGTTAGGGAGCCGGGAACGAGGGGGCGAACGCCGGCGGCCGGAACGCGGGACCTGCATCTTCTGCCGCTGCTGATCTCTCCGGTTCTATGCGTCTTCTCTGCTTTCTTCCTTCAGGACACAGCTGCTTGCTTTTCTCTGGCTGCTTCTCTACCTGACTAGTCATTACTCTATTTATCCATTACAACAACCAATAGGGATACAGTGCAAACACATTTATCAGATTGTAACAAATGAGTGGCCAAATAGCTTAGTCATGCGGTCAGGAAATTTGCTAATTACAAGCCAGCTGGGCCCCTTAGAGTTGTTTACCACCAATTCTTTTACAAGCCAGCTGGGCCTCATGTTGGGGGATCCCAACAACTCCCAGTGGACACAACAGATCACTGACCTCTGGGCTCAGGGAATCTTCCTAAACTTCACCCCGGAAGAGATCACTGCGTACGCAGATTACTCTGGGAATGTCATGGCCATCCTCCCTTACCTCTCTCCCGTGCCGCCCCACGTCAGCAGGAAGTAGCTAGAGAGAGTCGGCGACCTTGTTCCCATTAGAGGAAAAGGGGGGAATATAAGGCCATGAGGTCCTCTTGTTCCCCAAGATGGCGAACTTCCTGCTTCTCTTCCACGTTAGCCGGTTCCCACTGGCGCCAAACCCCATCCAGTCAGCGCCCACCACCCCAACCCAGGTACCGGACATCTGAGACTACCCAATGAACTTTTACCCCATCGCATATGCTAGCCTTTAAGCTTATCCCGGGCCCTATAAAAGTGTGTCCAGTTTCTGAATAAAGCGGAACTTCTCTGGTGGACTGGCAATGTGGTATCATCTCCGTTCTTTCAACACCATTAAGCTGCTAAACTATCTTGCTCACAGAGGCTACCGTGCTTCCCTGCAGAAGGCTCAGATACCCTCTTCTACAGTTACTTATCTTGGCTTCTCCATCTCTCAAGGAAAAAAGGCTATTGCTACTTACAGAAAACATCTCATCAGCACCCTTCCCGCGCCAAAAACCAAGGCAGAAATTCTATCCTTTCTGGGCTTGGTGGGATATTTCAGGGCATGGATTCCCAATTATTCCCTTCTAGCCAGACCCCTACATGATATGGCAAAGGGTACCTCACATGAGCCATTATCTTCTCCAATTGGACGGCCCTTCCAAATACTAAAGAAGGCCCTCTTGAAAGCCCCAGCTGACCCAACACGACCCTTCCTTCTTTATGTATATGAAAAAGGTGATCAGAGTGTGAGTGTTCTTGGACAAAACTATGGGCCCACATTTGCCCCGGTAGCATATCTCTCCAAATAGCTAGATCCCACTTTAGGGGATGGGCCCCATGTTTACACGCCCTGGTGGCGGGACATGATCTTCAAAAGGAGGTCCACAAACTCACCTTTGGGTCTCCCTTAACCATCCTCTCACCACACCACTTAAAGGACCTATTAACCTATAGGGGACTACAATCCCTTCCCCCTTCCAGAATACTCTCTCTACTCGTTTCCTTTCTTCAAAACCCTACAATATCATTTAGAACCCGCCCCCCCCAAACCCTGCCTCGCTACTCCCAATCTCTACTGCCTCAACTGACTCCCCTGTGCATAACTGCACTGAGGTCCTAGAAACCTTCCCACCCTGCCCCACCTCTATCTCTGAGGGTCCTTTACCCCAACCCGACTTCACCTGGTTTTTGGATGGGAGTTCATTCATACAGGATGGAATGCGAAAGGCAGGATATGCCATTGTTTCTCTCTCTTCTGTAATCGAGGCCAAACATCTCCCATCTAACACCACTAATCGACAATGCGGCCACCAGGGCTTGTGAGCTGGTGGCAGGAAAGACCCTATCCCTATATACAGACTCTATGTTTTCCATACCCTCCTGTCTCATGCTGCCATTTGGAAAGAAAGGAGTTTATTAACATCCAAAGGCACCTCCATCACTAAATTCCAGGCTCATTTCTCATCTGCTCGAGGCCTCCAGACTATCCTCCAAACTTGGAATCACCCACTGCAAGGCTCATCAAACTGATTCCTCCCCCATTACCGTCGGAAACTCCAAAGCCCACCACGCTGCACGAGCAGCTGCCCTCCAGACGCCTGCTCCCTCCCCTATACTTGTGCTTACATCTCCCAAGGAACCACATGAACGACTTTTCTACTTCCTCCACTCCTTATTTCACTCCAGTCCCCAAAACCTTGAGGTCTTCCTCCGTTCCTTTTTTCCTCTCTCCACAGAAGATAAGACTCTTGTGGCACATTTCTGCGACCTGCCACATTTGCCAACAAACGAATTCCAACACACCTCTACGTTCTAAGCCCTTTCTTTCACACCAAGCTCGCGGACAAACCCCCGCTGCAGACTTGACTTCACCAATATGCCCAAAGTCAAACATATAAAATATCTCTTGGTGTTGGTAGACACCTTTTCAGGATGGGTTGAGGCCTTTCCCACTTCCAACAAAAGTGCCTCTACCGTGGCCCATGTTCTGATGACTCAAATCATTCCCAGATTCGGGATGCCTACCTCCCTTCAGTCGGACAATGGCCCAGAACTTACTTCACAGGTCACCCAGTCCATTGCCTAGGCGCTGTCCTTCCCTTGGCACTTTCACTGTCCCTACTGACCCCAGGTTGAAAGCCTCAAGGAGAAGCCAGCTGCCTTCCAGGAAGAACCACCTCCCAAAAAGCTGAACTCGTTGCTCTCATTAGGGCCATCATCCTATCCAAAGACAAAGAAGTTAACATCTACAGGGATTCCAAATATGCCTTCTTGATTGCTCACTCACATTCGGCTATTTGGAAGGAGCGTGGATTTCTAACCACAAAGGGGTCAGGGGTCACCAGTGTTCAATGCCTCCCTAATTTCCAAACTTTTGGAGGCACTTCAGTTACCATCCCAAGCTACCATATACACTGCCGAGGACACCAAAATTCCTCAGACCCTATAGCCATGGGCAACAATAAGGCAGACTCTATAGCACAGGGCCTAACAACAAATTCTTCAATAGCTCCCATCCTGTTTCTATCCACTGCCATCAAGTCTGAATACTCTCCACAGGAACAGAAGGACCTGATAACTCAGGGTGGTCATTTTGGGGGTGATGGCTGGATCTTCCTGGGGGACCAGATTGCCCTTCCCAAACAGTAACCTTACAACTTGCTGACGGACAATCACAACTTTCTTTATATTGGCACCAAACCTCTCCTGCAGTTCCTCCAACCCCTGTTTTATCTCCCAGGAATGAGAGCTATTCTCCAGCAGGACCACTCTACCTGCCCTGTCTGCTCCACAGTTTCCCCTCAAGGGGGCATCAAACCTAAGCTCCCAACACACCAGATGAGGGGCCCCCAGCCAGGCGGAGATTGGCAGATTGACTTCACCCACATGCCGAGACACAAAAAGCTCCGTTACCTGCTCACCTTGGTTGATACTTTCTCAGGCTGGACAGAAGCCTTCCCCACCTCCAAGGAGACTGCAGACACCATGGCCTCCATCCTAACTGAGCAGATCATTCCCAGATTTGGACTTCCTGCATCCATCCAGTCAGACAACGGTCCAGTCTTCACTTCCCAGGTTGTCCAGCTAGTTCCCAAAGGCCTCAACATTGACTGGAGGCTCCACATCCCCTGTGGACTCCAATCCTCGGGTAAGGTTGAAAGGGCTAGAGGCATTCTCAAGGATCATCTTACCAAACTGACTATTGAGCTAAAGCTCTCCCGGCCTAATCTCCTTCCATTGGCCCTGACTCGAATTCAAGCGGCCCCTAGAGCCCCCTCAGGCCTCAGTCCCTTTGAGCTACTCTGTGGGCGCCCTTTCCTTATCAACCAAAACTTCCCTGTAAACCCTCTCCCCTTGGCATCCTATCTGCCCTATCTCACACTTTTACACAAACTCTTAAGGGGACGCGCAGACCGTTGCCTCCCCGCACCATCCACCGCCGCATCTCCAGCCAGACCACAACCTGAATCGGCTGCCGTCTCTCTTCAACCGGGTCACACAGTTTTCTTCGAGAATTACATCTTCAATCGCTGCAACCTCGCTGGACTGGACTCCATACAATTATACTTACCATCTCAACAGCAGCCAAATGTTTGGGCCACTCCCCCTGGTACCATGTCTCTCTCCTTAGAAAAGCACCCTTCTCAGACACCCAGGCCTGGACTGCCATCATGCCGGGGCACACCAAACTCAAGATCTCTTGTCAAAACCCTATTTCTCCTACTATTCATTAACCTTTCTCAAGCTTCTACCTCAGATCGCAGGTGGTGTTTCTATGTCCAAGAGACATGGCAGCAAGATGGGACCCCTCACTCTCAGTTTGTAGGTCAGGGTGACTGCTCTCCCACCGGTTGCGATCATGCACTTGCTCTTGACATCGCCGGGTTCAGTCAGGTTCCATCCTGGTCCTTCTATGCTGGTATACTATTCTTCCCAGCAGACCAGACTGAAGACTTCTGTAGACAACAATACTGACACCTATGGGGGGTGTCCCTATAACTCACATGTGAAACGCTTTCTAGATAAACCTTGCTATGAGACCTGGGCATATGCCCAACTGACTATTAAGGACCCATGGGACCCAAAATGGGCCTCTGGTGTCACTGGTAAACTCTATTCTTGGGGATGGGCCAAGTTTCTCTCAGCTTCAATCAAAATCTGGAGAACTTATAAGCAGATACTTCCTTGGATTCATATAACTGTGCAAGAGCATAGAAGGAGCTTCAACATCAAATTGACACAGCTACGCATCCCAGAGCTGACCCGTTCCCATGGCTCACCCCGATACGGCAAGGTCCTCAACTCCTCCACCTGTCCAGAGTCAACAACATCTCAGACTGCTTCCTCTGTGCAGGTTTGGACTGGAACCCCCTTACTGCCATTCCTGTTGATGTCTCTCTTAACACTTCTTCAACACTTCAAAGGACCCCCTCTGCACCCTTAGAGGGGGTTCCTCTTTTTCGCAATTCTTCAAAGAACGTTTCTTACTGTTACGCTTCCTCTAACCTCAGTATCTTGCAACCGAACCATACACATCTCTTCTACAGTGTTTGCTCCTCCAGGATTCTTTTTCTGGTGTAATGGCACCCTGAGAAAAAGCTTAAATTCCTCTACCATTTGCATGCCTTCCACCCTAGTTCCTCAGCTGACACTATACAGTGAAGCTGAATTCATTTGGCTGATGCAAAACTCTTGTCCTAGGGCAAAACAGGCCATCTTTCTACCAATGATGCTTAGGCTCTCCCTAGCCTCCTCACTCGTGGCCTCTGGGTTAGGGGCAGGAGGATTTGGTCATGCAGTCATTGCCACCCAGAAACTAGAGCAGCAACTCCAGGAGGCAGTTGAGGCATCTACTGCCTCCCGGGCCTCCCTACAAAGACAAATAACATCTCATGCCCAAGTTTCATTACAGAACCGCAGAGCACTAGATCTCCTGACAGTGAACAATGGGCAAACATGTCTATTCCTGAAGAAGGAATGATGTATTATATCATCAATGAAATCAGGCTAGTCGAGAAGAACGTCAAAGCTCTCAGAAGTCTGAGTGAAAAACTTAAGCAACTTCAATCAGATAACCCTTGGCCAGGATGGTTAACCACTATTCTTGTCACCTGGCTGGTCCCCATCCTTACTCCCATATTAGTGGTTGTACTCCTCCTGATGACTGCACCTGTTGCTACCTCAGGCGTCCCTGAGGGTGGTCGGGATGGCTCAGATGAGTCGAACCGTCCCCCGGGGGCCAAGCAGGAGGGTGAGTGCAGTGGCTGAAGTCTGGATCCCCCTTGTTGGAGACCCCCTCCATCTCGGCCGGAGAAATAAGTCAGTGACACAACGAAGATGTCAGCTTAAATTTAGGGAGGGGAGACAGCCAAGGAACCAATGGTGAAGCGGCAGACCATCTTATCCCAGCCAATGAGGGACGGTCATGTTGGTGTTGTAGTTTAAAGGGGTACAGAAAGAAAGAGGAAGCAGCCCTCAAGTGCATGCTTTTTTCGCGCTCTTTTTCTCAGAGCGCGCAGAGCATGGAAGAGGAAGCTTAAGAGGAGAAGAAGAAGTGTCATGGCATCTGGCACAGCGTTTGTCTTTTGCACAGTGCCCAACAAGCACCCTGTCTCTTCAAGTTGGCCCAGAGCTGTATAAGCGAGATTGCTAGAGTAACATACAACCAAATGCTCTTGTGCACCCTTACAGCCCAGCCGCCTCCCCACCAAGCCAACATCTGAACCTTCCCCTCCTCACGATGCCCCATAAATAGCAGGAAGTAGCCAGTTGGAAACAGATGCCCTATATCACCAAAAAGGTCGGGATGTTGGGCTGGCGGGGGGCAGGGCTGCAGCCAAACCACATGGCCGAACGGACATGGCAGCCAGCTGGGGGCATGGCTTCAGTCAAGCCATGAGGCCATGCCGGCTGGCGAGGAGGCAGGGTGTCAGGCAACTTGCCACGCAAAAAGAACAACCAGTAAAGACTCTGGCAGAGGAACATCTGATGAGGATTCATGGATCCACCAGCCAATCTCTGAAAGGCCAAACCCATTAACTCCTCCCCTTTCCCAAACCAATAAAACCAGCTGCCTAGCTGAGGTCCAGCCCCATTCTCTCCTGCACACCACTTCCCTTGCCCACTCACCATTTCCCCTGCTCGCTCTGATGGCCTACGTGAATTTGGCCTAGGAGTCGCCAATCCCAATAAAGGGTTTTGCTCAGCCGTTCTTAAGTCTGTCTACCTTTTTGAGCACCCGAGCCTGGATTTAATCTCGTGGTTTCTGATTTTTACACCCAAGCCGAGCAAAAACAGTCCGAGGGTCTTCAGAGAAGACAGTTGTTTCTGTTTTAGCAGGTGGGGTACCCCAAGGATCAGAGCTGATGCTCTGCCACTCAGTGCTGGTCAGATCTATGCAGGTTCAATATCATCCAACGTAGAGACACATTGCTTTTCTCTCAACTAGGTGTTCAGAGTGAGTGACAATGGTCCTTGGCAAGGTTTTAGCTAAAATAACAACAGTAAGTAATATTGCTGCTGCTGCTACTACTACTACTACTGTTACTTATAATGATAACAATGATTGTTTTCAGGGGGGGAGAAAATCAATTTTATTCATTTTTTTCATCCAGTCCTTGCTTCTAAAACACTGAGTTGTGTACATGGTGGTGCTGGGGTTTCGACACAGCTAGGTCTTTGCACACACTGAGGCAAGCACTCCAGTTGCTGAGGCGCCACACCAGCCCCTTGAAATTGTTAATGAATGATAAAGATTTCAGAATGGACGCTCAAGGACTGGCGTGGTGGCTCAATGTTTATGGTGCTGCCTGGCACGAGCCAGAATGTGGCTTTGAATCCCAGCACCAAGTACACCATGAAATGTCCAGAGCAATGAAAGCTGCATGAATGATTCAATGAAATTTCTTTTATTTTATTTTATTTGTTTGACATGGGCTTACATATTGGAGCAGGCTACAGGTTTCTCTCCATAGTAGAGAGGAGCTTCTGAGAGTTGAGCCTCAGCCTCACTCTGAAAGGAACACCTGGTCGGCTCTCCAGACGCCCCTGGTGAAGCCACCTGAGTATCTGTCTGGTGAGTCGACTCTCCTGGGGACTTGGTCAGGCTGGATGCAGTCGCTTACACCGAATCCCAGGACAGGGCGAGATGTGGCTTCTGTCCACTGGCAGGCCTTCCCGGGTGGCCTAACCTGGTAATTGTCTGTCTGTTTCTATTTGTTTTGTTGGCCTGGTTTGTTACCATTTGTGCTTTCACTTTGCTTTCCGTGCCGAGTCTCTTTCCAGGATAATTTACCAGGGAACAAAATCAATCATCTATGTGTCCCACAATTCTAACTTGCTTTTTGGATAATTTCCAGGACTTCCAGAAGTGGGCAGCTGCTTACAGAGCCTCTGTTAATGGATTTGACTTAAGGAAATTCTGTGAAATTGATCGGCCCTCAATTGAGGTTGTTTTGCCCCCACAAGGGACAACCAATCCTAATCTCTTGTTCACTGTCCGAGTCCAAAAAATTATCTTCGGACGACCAGGCCACCTAGACCAAATACTCTATTTCAGATTTGGACAAACATAACCACTGACAGGCCAAAATGGCTCAACTGTTGCTGTCAGGTGGATTCCAGGTGGCTGGGGGCGGGGCTTCAGCCAGGCCATGTGGTCATAGCGGCTGGCTGGGGGCGGGGCACAGGGCAGCTTGACCCTGTAAAGAACAATCAATCAAGATGCTGGCAGACAGGCTCCAATGGATCGATGGATCCACCAGCCAATCTCTGAAAAGCCATCACCATCGACTTCTCTCTTTTCCCTAAACTATAAAAGCAGCTTGCCAGCCAAGGTCTAGCGCCATTTTCCCTGCGTGCCATTTCCCCTGCCCTCCCATCACTTCCTATGCCCATCCTCATTACTGTGGCACAGGTGAATTTGGCCTGGGAGCAGCAAATCCCAATAAACACCCACGCCTGAATTTACACCTGTGGCTTCTAATTTTCTTATTTTTACATCTGGTAACCGAACCCAAGTGGGACTGTGACCTCCCTGTTAGGCCGGCTGGGGGCAGAGGTTCAGTCAGGCTTTATAGCTAGTCATGGCGACAGGCTGGGGGTGTGGCTTCAGCTACACCAGTAGAGGTCCAGCGTCATTTTCTTCTGCACACCACTTCCCTTACCCACTCATCCTTTCCCCTGATCACTCTGGTGGGTGTAGGTGAATTTGGCCTGGGAGTCGCCAATCCCAATAAAAGGTTTTGCTCAGCCGTTCTTAAGTCTGGCTATCTTTTTGAGCACCTGAGCCTGGATTTAAACTCGTGGTTTCTCACTTTTATACCCAAGCCGAGCAAAAACAGTCTGAGAGCTTGTCAGGGTCATGGCGCTGGCTAAGGGACAAGGAAAAGGGCAACTTGCCCGTGAAAAGAACATACAACTGGGATGCTGGCAGACAAGCTCTGATGGATTGATGGACCCACCAGCCAATCTCTGAAGGACCAACCCTGTCATGAACTTCCAGTTAGCCAGCAAAACCAGCTGCCTGGTTAAGGTCCAATGCCATTTTCCCTGCCTGCCATAGTGGCTGGCAGTCACTTCCCATGCCCGCCCTCATTATGGCGGTGCAGGTGAAATTGGCCCGAGAGCAACAAGTCCAATGAACACCTGCACCTGAATTTTGACCAGTCTCATTCTTCCTTTTTCTATTTTTTACACTCCCATGCTGGGGTTGAGGTCCACCCTCTCATAATATGGATGAGGACCTTTTTGCACCGCCCTTTCCCATCATCCAGACTGACAAAATTGGGGTGAGCTCCTTCTATTTCTCTTGGCCTTCTGGTTGCACCTTCCATTAGGGGATCTGCCTGTAAGTCATGTGCACACACCAGACCTCCGGCACTCTATTTGGGCCCCATTGGGTGAGGAGATGTCCCACTCCATGGCATGACCCC